>JBAOKB010000035.1:0-66158 GCA_037044905.1 Hortaea werneckii | reverse complement strand
CTGACTTTGGACATTTTATACAGATCTCGTGGAGAACCTGCACGGCCACATAAACGACTGCTTCGACCGGTCTGCGCGGGTTCCCTAATTCTCACAAGGCTCGATAGCAATTTCGCGAAGCTCTACTTGAGGCGACTCTTCTCTTATGGTATGATATCGCTAGCAACGTGATCACTACCGGCAGATTATTATGCGTTCAGCACATTCATCAGGCGCCGAAGTACTGTATCTCGTGCCTTGGTCGAGCAGTCATGGCTAAGGCTTTTTCTATCAGCTGGGCTTGGGTTCCGTGTGGACGGAGCTCTGTGGCGCTTTCCAGCCCTGGAACCCGCACAATCTATCCGCCTGCTTCAAGCGCAGCCATTTGCGGGGTCCCCAGATACCCTGCCCTTAAGATCTCAACTTGATTTAAGTCCCTGTCACTTGCTCTGCGTCGTTACGAGTCGCTTGTGTCTACTTCTTGCTCCTGCCAGACCTCATTTCCTTTCTGTCTCATCAAAACAAGCACACAAAAGGCAGAATGTCTGGCTGGAAATACGCCTTCTCGCTCACGAAAGAGCAAGTTGCTGAAGCGGAGCCCCCAGGTACTGTCCGGCTCATCGGTAAGGTTCACTGTCCTATTGCACCGTTGCTCTGGCTAAGTGCAATATAGAACATGATCTCACCCGGACGAGGTCAGGACGGAACCAGCAAGAGGACCACGTTCAACTCTTGCCTCCACCAACACGAAACGCTCGCGATCCGTTGAATGTATGCAACCAATATCCTACAGCCTGTCCCATGTACTTATGGCTTTCTTGTTAACAGTGGCCACTATGGCGAAAATACTGCGTCCTCTTGACCATGGCTCTCTACGGTTTCGTCGCCAACTTTGCCGCCTCCATAGTCGCTCCCGCCATCCCCATCATGATGTTTCAGATGGCGCCTCCACATTCCCCGCCCGTCTCCACCAGCAAGCTCACCAAGCTCGTTGCCGTCAACGTCCTCATGATGGGTGTCTCTAACATCTTCTGGGTCCCACTGGCAAACACTTTCGGACGTCGACCGGTCCTTATAGCGTCGATGCTAATGGCCACAGTGTTCTCCATCTGGGCTGGAGTCGCTGATAGCTTTGGCAGCCTGCTCGCCGCTCGTGTCATGCAAGGACTGGGCTACGCACCGGCTGACACGATCGCACCCGACGTCGCTGCTGAAGTGTTTTTCATCCACGAGCGAGGCCGAGCTATCGCAATCTACACCCTCCTGCTCGCACTTGGTCCCACAGTCGGTGGGATCTGCGGAGGCTACATCGCCGGAAACCTCGGCTATCGCTACATCTTCTACATCTCGGCCGCTTTGTTAGGGTTCGTCCTTCTCTGCCAGATCTTCCTCGTTCCCGAGACCTTGTTCGATCGGCAAAGACATCTCGTTGAGGAACAGCACCCTGTGGTTTCTGGTGAAGGAAGCTTGAGCGATGAGAAAGCGCACGTCCAGATGATTGAGCGCACGATGCCGGGCGAGAAGCAAACTTTGTCGTTCGGCCAGAGTCTCAAGGTGGGCACCTATCAGGGTAGCTTTTTGAAGCATCTTCTCGACCCCTGGCGCTCGTTAGCCTTTCCAGGTGTATGGGTCGTTCTCCTTCACTATGGTGGTCTTCTTGGAGGATTGGTAACAATCTCCACTATCGGACCCCAGCTGCTCGCTCAGCCACCTTATCTCTGGGGTAACGATGTCGGCCTCGTAAGTACACCCTTCCCATTTCAAATGGCCTATCACGCCGCCAAAGTCTAACTTTAGCTATCAGATCGGTCTCGGTGCCTTCGTCGGTACCATCTTAGGTGGCGCCTCAACATACTTCCTAGCCGACTTTTGGATGAAGCGAGCCGCGAAGAAAATCAGCAATGGCCTCGCAGAGCCGGAGACCCGTCTCCCCGTCATGTTCCTGGCTTTATTCCTCGCCTTCACTGGCATGTGGACGTTTGGATTTTCGGCCGCCAATCCCTCACCCCACGCCTGGGCGGGAATGGTGGTTGGCTATGGCATGGTAGGCTTCGGCATCACGCAGATTCCATCAATCGGGTTCAACTATGTGAGTGTCTCGCTATAGAGGAAGCATTGATCGGGCAGTAAGTACTGACTGGCTCTTCCAGATCATTGATTCCTACAATGCCATCAGCTCCGACTGCTTCGTGATGACGACCATCTCGCGATCCGTCGTCAGCTTTGCCTGGACGTTCTTCGTCGCGGACTGGGTCGCCGCCGACGGGGCCGCAATGCCTTTCGGCATCTTCGGCATGATCATGGCTATCTTTGCGCTGCTGACGATTCCGCTCTGGCTGTTTGGCAAGCGGATGCGGATCGCGACTGCTGGTTATTTGCCAAAGCATTCGAACCATTAGTGGGTTATGGCCTCGAAAATGGACCATCATGTTGAAATGATTTGTAGCGAATGACCCAATGTATCCAATCAGAGTTTCGGATGCAAATGGCTGTCTTCTTATTCTCTCACCTGCTGTTGCTCTCGTCTTCTTTGCATTCGATGGTCTCTGTAATCACAGCTTGTTACAACGACGATCTGAGACTGCTTTGACGTCCAGAGCGACAGTGAATGCCGGCAAAGCATCTTTGCAAAGAAGACTTGTGGTCCCGCCATCCTTCGGCCTTGCATTTCACATGAAACCAAGACAGAAGGATTTCGATACCTGCAAAAGAGACCTGGAGACCAAGAGAAGGGATCCCGTGGATTTGCTTGATCCCCTTGGGATCATTGACCGCGATTTCATTGGGAGAGATTCTAGCGTAGTCTCCATATTTTCTGTGTAAACCGTGAACATACCTAGGTAGTGGATTCGTCTGCCGCCGACCACAGCCAGCTTCAGTGTGAGGTTGGTCCATCGTGCGTACCGTGGCCCAGGCACTTTGTTGAGTGGGTTTGTTAACCCCCGTCGGATTATCTGTCTATGTCAGGATCGACGGAGGGATAATGAGAGATGTGTGAACAGTCTGGAAAACTCACTCGAAGAATGGCGACAGATGAAACCAAGCAGAGACAAACAATTGCCGTCGCACCGGTGGTCAAGGTGAGTAGCATGGTAAATAGTTGCAGAGACCAACGTTGTCGTCAGCGGTCAAAGCCGAGAGAGACCAGGTGTCCCAATGCCTGCCATCGACTTGACCTAGATATGTACATCGCGTCCGACAAGACCGTAGAATATCACCTACAGTGGTCACCCTTCCTCCTCGCGGAGTTTGGAACATTTCCGAACGGGTTTGAAGCGTGTCCGAATCCGAAAAGGTGCGGTCGAAGTCCAGGCTCGGAAGAGGTGGATGGTCGGCCCCCGGAAGATGCATGCAATCTTGCTCTTCGGAAAGCAAGCCGCCCCGCGTTCCAGCTTTGTCGCATGCGAAACCTAAGCCGAAAGTACAATCAAGTCAGGCAACCTGATGTGTGATGATATGTGATATCCACACTTGGATTCATGTGAGAGGTCAAGGCAAAGGACGATCCGCTGTGTTCACTCTGTATACAAAGAACAGCCACCTGCGAATTCAATTTCAGCCTCCGTGCATATAGGCCAAAAATGCCTCCTGCTCCGGGTGCCAAGGCCACCCTTGCGTGTCATGTCGGTCTTATGCAATACTAGACAACCGCTTGCTCTAAAGCGCACTTGGACTCAATCGAAAGTATGCCGCACAGCTTCATCGGCGAACAATCACTAGCTCATCAGCGACAAGTTGCGAGTAGACAGTGCGGTTGACCGTGAAACTGCGACACTGTATCCACTTCGCCTCTTCTGTATTGCAGAGCAGAGCTGCACGGAACTGGCTCCAGGCGTAGAGACTGTTATACGCAGCTTCCCAGCCTAATACCCAGCAACGGGCTTAGGCAGATATGGCTCTTCGAGGTACTTCGCGTCCTCCTCACTCAACTGAAAATCCGCATTCGCCACCGCTTCCTCGATGCGTTCCTTACTACTCAACCCAATAATTGGACAGCAACCCTTATAGATGCTCCACGCGGTGGCGATACACGCCATACTCACACCATGCCTCCTCGCCACCTCCTCCACCCTATCTACAACCACCTTATCCGTCTCCGTCTCGCGCTTCCTGATCAAGCTCTTGAGGAAATTATCACTCAATTCCCGCTTCGTACTGCGCTCGCTCCACGGCCTCGTCAGTACGCCCCGCGCGACGGGCGACCAGGGGATGATGCCCACGCCGGTATGCTGGCAGTACGGGATCATCTCGCGCTCCTCCTCGCGGTAGAGCAGGTTGTGGTAGTTCTGCATACTGATGAACTCGTGCCAGCCGTTTGTCCGCGCGATCCACTGGAGGTTCTGGAATTCCCAGCATGCCATGGACGAGGCGCCGATGTACCGCACCCAGCCCTTCTCGATCACGTCGTTCAAGGCTTTCATGATTTCCGGGGGAGGCGTGTTGCGGTCGAGCCGGTGGATCTGGAGTACGTCGATGTAGGTGCCTAGGCGCTGGACGCTGGCTTCGACCGCGTCGAAAATGTGTTTCCGTGAGAGGCCGACTTGGTTTACCATGTCGCCGTCGTTGGACGACATGGCGTTGATGCGGGGCTGGGTTCCATCGTTGGCGACGCCGAAGTGGCATTTGGAGAGGATGACGAGCTTGGAGCGTGGGATGTTGTATTCCTTGATTGCTTTGCCGATGATACGCTCGGATTCGCCGTTGGAATAGACGTCGGCTGTGTCCCAGGTGTTGATGCCGTTGTCATAGGCGTGCTTGAGTAGCGGCAGAGATCTAGCGGGGACATTAGTCTTCAGCTTTGTCTCTGCTAATGACGAACTACGTACTGCTGTTCATCGAGAATCCATTCCTGCCATTCCGAGCTCCCATAGCTCATAGCGCCGACAATGACCTTGGACACTCTCAGACCCGAGCTACCCAAATTCTTGTACTGCATCTTTGGCTTCTCCGCGGTATTGTTAGTCGCCATTGTGAAGATTCGTCTGTCTTGCTTGAGCAGGATTCCGCCAGAGAATGTTGTCGAATTGTGTTGCGATGATATTATTGCTGGCTGCACAGCAGCTGCGGCGGTTCGGCATTGTGGAAGTTGACCCTGTGATGTCAGTCGAGAGGAGCGCGAACCTGAAGCGATGCTAGTCCGGCACGCGGAAGCAAAGCGAAGGGTAGAAAGAAACATGATTCTTCATCACCTCAGCCTCAATCTCCAATGCCATCTCTACAACGGACGTCTATACTGCACCTCGGACTATGAATTGGCGACAACCGAGTCAAGCCTATAACGCCACACACGTGGCGTTTCCCAAAAGTGGCGCTCATTCGCAAAATGGTAGACCTGGATACTCAGGTGTCTCTTGCATCGAATAACACGCTCTTACGCACAAAGTGGACCTCTCATCAGATCGGAGCCTTCCACTCCTGGATACGCGATTCTGGCTGAAAGACTGCACGACGGAATATGTATCCTGCCACTCAACTTCACCATCTGCCCACGTGCTCCTGTGCTCCTATCAGACAAGACCAGTGCGGCCTCGCTTCTACCCGCCCCGAGCTCCGCCATCCCTTGCCCGGTAACGACGGCTACTACACACGTGGGCGGCGACAACTTTCGAGGCCAGTATCAAGCCCAAACCCGACGAATCAGAAGACCTGATCCCGACCGTGTGAACGTGTGAATGGTAAAAGGTAAGCTCCATGTGGTCGGTTGAACGCCCCAAGAACGTGAATAGAGTGGGTTCCCAGACCCTTTTGGCGTCCGCGCATCCAACGCCTCGGACAGATCAATGGCCCCCAAACACCCACACAACTGCACAGGTACCCTTCCGGCACACCCAACTGCAAAGCCAAGTGACATTCAAGCCCCGTCGTTGGCGAGAAGCACTGCGTGCCAAGCCAGGACCCTGCCGCCGGTCTGCTTATCTAGCTACCCACGTGCTAATGCCTCACGCTGTGATTGTTTGCTTTGACTCTGCACCTCTACCCTCATGGGAACCCGTCTCGCTTAAGCGGCGCACGCGGAAATTGATCGATGAAGTAGGAGCGTAGGTACGAGACGGGATGGCCGAAAAATCCTCTTTCCCCTTCACGTCCCGCGGAAGAGGGAGGCACAGTCGCAAGAAGATAAGTAGGTAGGGTAGGTACGGCCTTGGTAGTCTTGGGCATCGCTCTTGTCATTCCCTTCCAAGCACCTGGGCGTTTCTTGTTCTTCTTCAATCCAACTCGCTTGCTCCGTGCTGTTTTGAATCCCCTTTCCCCGGGAAACAAGACACAGACTACAACCGATCATGGCGAAAATGCATGGGTTGGACTGGCTCTTCTCCATCGGTGTCATCTTCTTCCTAATATCGCTCTGGGGTATTGGAGCCAACGATGTAAGTACCGCCCAACAAGCTTCACTTCTTCCATGCCTTGGCATCATTTGGCAATCCTGGGCGCAAAGAAACGATGATGCTTGTCTCGTGATAAGCATCGAGTCACTTCATACAGCGACGATCACCACCTTCGCATTTCTCTCTTGTAAATGGCCCATCAAAGCTGATCCATCATTTGACAGGTTGCAAACTCCTACGCGACCTCCGTCTCCTCCAAATCCCTCACCCTCGTGCAAGCAGGATGTCTAGCCACAATCACAGAGTTCGTCGGTGCCATCGCTCTAGGCCAAGGCGTCACCAGCACCATCCGCCACGGCATCTTCTCCATCGATCCCTTCGAGAATAGCCCCGGAGTCCTGATCATGGCAATGGTAGTCGCTGAGATCGGCTCCGCCACTTGGCTGACCATCTGCACCAAACTCGGTTTCCCGGTCTCTACAACCCAATCCATCGTCGGCGCGCTCGTCGGTGTCGGGATTGCTGCAGACATCCATGTCAACTGGGGTTGGAAAGACGGGTCAGTCAGCCAGATCGCTGCCTCATGGGGTATTGCACCGGCTATTGCTTGTGGCTTTGGTGCTATCCTCATGATGACGATCAAGCTGCTAGTCCACCAACAGAAGGACCCCTTGAAGGCTGCTCTGCGTGTTATCACTTTCTACTATGCCTTGACGGCTGGTATTCTGGCTCTGTTCATCGTCATCAGTGGTGGACACGGTGTTCCGAGCCCGGAAGACCTCGGTGCGGGCAAGGCCTGTGCTATTGTCCTTGGGACTTTCTTCGGTGTCTGGGCTATCTCTGCCATCTTCTTTCTGCCTTACTACCATGCCAAGTAAGTATCGAAGCCTTCAGTCCTCCTCGGATAAAGCGATGCTAACAGGTTGCCCTAGACTCATCAGAGAAGACCGCCGCCTCCGTATTTGGCACATCCCCATGGGTCCTCTCCTCTGGAAGCAAGACTACAACCTCTACTTCCCGGGCGACCCCAACTCCGCCGTCGTCCCCAACTACTACAGCACCGAGTACACCGGCGGCGACGCGCAAAAGAACGACGGCAAGAGCAGCAGCCGCGACTCCGACGAAGCCGGCCTCGACAAACCCTACGGCGCCGGACCACGCGCAGGCGTCAGCGTCGGCCAGCACGACACCAACGAGAAAGAAATCCCGGACAAAGTCCAGCCTGACGCGGACGGCATGAAGGGACTAGACGAAGGCGTCCAACGCGCGAGGCAAGCCGATTTGAAAGCCGTCGACGCCCTCCCCTGGGCCCACCCGCGCCGCATCTGGGCCACGATCCGCATGGTGCTCTTCTACGGCATCACGCGGGACGTCATCGGCCACCAATCCAAGGGGCTTGAGGACGTCCACAACCGCGCACCCCAATTCGACAACAAAGTCGAGCACCTCTGGACGACGGCGCAGGTGTGCTCGGCGATGATCATGTCGATCGCGCACGGGGCCAACGACGTCTCCAACGCCATCGGCCCTTTTACGACCGAGTACGAGACGTGGTCGAGCGGCGTCACGTCCGCCGAGACCGAGACGCCGACGTGGATTAAAGCCGTCGGTGGCCTGGGACTGGGGTTCGGCTTCTGGACCTTCGGATACCACATCATGCGCAACCTCGGGAACCGTATCACCAAGCACTCCCCCACGCGGGGGTATTCGATGGAGTTGGCTGCGGCGATTACGGTGCTGTTGGCTTCGAACCTAGGGTTGCCCGTGTCGACGACGCAGTGTATCACGGGGGCTATTATCGGGGTGGCGTTGACGAACAACGATCTTAAGTCTATCAACTGGAAGCAGATTGGGAAGATCTTTATTGGTTGGGTGCTTACTGTGCCGTGTGCGGGGCTGGTGTCGGGGATTATTATGGGGATGGCTCTTAATACCCCCGTCTGGGGCCCGGGTAACCCTTGAGGTGATTAAGGAAGATTAGGGCAGACTGTGATGTAGATTGTTCTAGAGGAGTAGGACAAAAGCAACATTTGTAGGATTCTGTAATCAAGCGGTCCCTGTGATTGTGTCAAACGAACAGTTTCTCCTCTAATGCTAGTCTAGTTTGGCATTCTCTAGCACCTGGAAGCCTCATGGTTGGAGATCGAGTCAAGGCCTTTCAATTTCTGCGACGCGGAGACACAAGACATAGCCTGCTTCTTTTCTAGTCCTCGTCGTTATCCTCGTCACTAGAGTCTTCACTTGAAGATGCGTCGGCTTTGCTGCCTCCAGCGCCCGCAGATGACAACGCTTGACCAGGATTGCCGGCTCTCAGGGCATCTGCAGGCGTCAGTAATTCGTTTCACACGGCTTGAAAGCTTTATGCTTACCCAACTGTCGCTGCAAATCCTCCACCGTAGAATTGGACACACTTGCCGTCACGCTTGGAAGTCTGCCGGCAGTCGACGGTCCTCCACCTCGAGCGTATTGAGTCGGTGGCGTCAGTTCCTGAGCGCGGTCATCATGCCTGTACCGCAACCTCTCCGCCTCCCGGACGAAAGCGCCCTTCCGTCGTTTCCCATCTACGCCCATGGCGCCGTATAGCTTATCCATGGAATTATCAAAATGCAGACTTGTCTTGGCCACATCCTCGAAATGAGTCTTTCTTAGGACAGGTTTCTCTCTTGCTTTCTTGCCTTTGGCGAGGGCTTCATGTTTTTCTTGTTCCCAGTCCCAGTACGCAAGCGCCACTGCCGTCTGGAAAGCATTCTTGATCTGCCTCCCGTTCCACTGGGACTCATTCTGCTTCCAGTAATCTGCGGCGAACTTCTTGATACCCTTACTGCGTATCTCGATGGACGACCTTTCTTGCAGCTTTCGAAGATTCATGTCCCAGACCTCCATCGTGCTGCGCTCATCCAGGGAGGGGAAGTGTAGCTTCATGTGGATGCGCGAGACGAAGGCCTCATCAAACTCTCCAACACGATTGGTTGTGAGAATGAGTAACCCGGAGTAATACTCTAGCTGTCGCAAGAACACAGACACTAGACTGTTCCGTTTGAGATCACCGGTCGTTCTGCGTGCCAAGAAGACGTCTGCCTCATCGAGAAGAACGACACATCGCCATTTGGCCCCCAGGAAGAAAAAAGTGCTGAGTTTTTGTTCGACTTCATACGGTTCCTGGCCGAGGTCGCCGCAGGTGATGGGCAAGAGTGGCCGCTGAAGCTGGATTGCAACGCTCTCAGCCGTGCTCGTCTTTCCGACGCCGGGACTTCCGTGAAAGAGCAGAATGATTCCTTCGCCTTTGCCCTGGATGAGATCGAACTTGTGTAGGGTACGGTGAAACCCAACCTCATGTCCGCCATCACCGAGTTTGTCGTTTGGCATGGTGATTTCTCTGACCTGATGGCTCACTAGTGCTCTGATGGTTCTTCTGAGCTCTTCTGGCAAGACCAAGGAATTAAAAGCCTTGCTGCGCTCTGCTTCTTTCATTGCCGGAGGCTCTCTTAGGTGGAGGACGTTAAAAGCGTACCACTTGCGCTTTTGCAGCGCATAACCGAACACTCGCAGTGGTAAAAGTTCAATTTGTTCGTCTTCAGTGATCTCTGGGAAGCTACTGATAAGGGTTGTCTGGTTTATGAACTGGTTGCGACGATCAATGTCGAATTTACTGTCGTCATACAGGTCAGTCTGATCTTTGTCCTTCTCTAACTTGTCAAAAAGCTCGCCTTGGTTTGAATCGGTAGGCTTCGACAGAACTCCAGAATGGAAACCAAGCTTGTTGGTCGAGGTGATTCCTTTGGCGTCTCGTGGGAACGGTGTATACCGATCCAGCGTTGCCTTCTGATCAATGAGACACTCGCAGTCCAGCTAATAGCCACATTAGCCGACCTCAGGTAGGGAGTTTAAGTCCAGGGTAAACTCACTTGGACTACCTCCGATCTCACGCTTGGATCTTCGTAGATGTTGGACCATAACGCATCATCATCAGCAGATAGGATGGCCATTCGGTCTGACAAGACATAGGCGTGGTATTCTTTGTGAGGACGATTCACACAACTTACGAACTCCCTCCCGCGCTTGAGCAGTCTGCCGCGTATGGCTTCGCAAGCTGGGTCGAATCGTGCAGGGTACACGTCAAGATCAACGATCTTCTTCCGTCCACCGAATTCTGGTATTATGAATCTTTGAGGCCGAGGACCATAATTCTTGCCATCGTAGTCCATGTAGAAACAGTCGATAACAAGCGGTGTCATCTTCGTAGCCCTTCCTTGTGAGCCCTGGCTCACAATGTCATCCGGCAGAAGCTCGAAGCCTCCAATCTCAGGTACTTTTTCTGCTTCAATGCCTTCTTTACCTTTCTTTAGGCGTTGCCGGCGCTCTTCTGAGGTCTCGAAGAGCGACCTGCCGCCTGTCACATAAAGCACGCGATATGCTCTTCTTTCCTCACCTGCCAAATGAGGGTCCGCGAACACAAGATCGCCAGGCTTGAAAAGGTGTAGAAGGTACTCGAAGCTGATGTCCTCCAGAGTGCCCCCTGCAATCTGTTTTCGGACCGCAAGGATGTCTCGCATTTCATTGTCGACGAATCCCATCAAACACTGCAATAACTTAAGACTCCTTTCAGTGACTGGAACTCCTTCCACTGTAGTCGATTCAGTCTCGGTGGTCGAAACGCCTACTTGAAGACCTTTCGGGGTTTCCACTGCGTTAACAGGAGAATTGCCAGGGTGCTTATGAAGTGCTTGTTCAATTCGCTCAAGCGTGCTGCGTATCTTAGATTCGTGCTTCAGTAGATACTTGAACGGTCTGACATGCACCGGATTCGCTGCTGTGATCTCATCCTCGGTGACTTTCTCCAATATCTTCATGAGGTCCGCCGAGTTGAAGACAAGCCGAAATGGAATCTCTTCGGGGGCGTTACTCCCCGGAACGCTTGTATCTCCGCGGTCTTGTGACGGTCTCAGATCTGCGCGAGAGTAGCTCTCATTCTCTACTCGTCGAATGCCAAACTCTGAGCCATCAGTAGTGTAAAGCAAGACGGGAGCATCGCCCAAGGAGCCTGCAGGCCAGTTCTTGGTCTGGCGATACTTCCCAGTTGGTATCTTCTTGAGAACAATCTCCCGCTTCTGCTCAGCTTGACGCTGCGGGCTTTCCTCATCATCGTCACTGTTGTACCTTTGATCCAGCGCTTGATCAGCAATCATTCATGTACAAAGTAGGTGATGATACTAACGAGGGGTCCAATTGTTTCAGTACTTTGATGCGTTCTCCAAACGCCTCGATCTCATGCTCTCTGCATTTTTGGCAAACTTTAAGATGCTCAAAGTATGTGAACGCGATGTCCGCATCCTTTGCTTTCTGGCATGGTTGGGGTTCTGTCGAGCCGGGACGACGCAGAATGGTATTGGCTACTTCGACACCATCCTCTCGCTGAGACATGCTTTTATCGTCACCACTGCAAGACTCTTTTGCTGGGAGTGCAACAGAGTGGTCTGCCATGATTGCCTGCGTCACTTGGCTGTCCGCCGCTGGCTTTGTTTCTGCCGCAACCACCATTTCAAAATCGTAAGGGAAAATGGGACTGATCAGCTCGACCGGGACCTTGGACCGCATGAGGCCAGAATGATAGTCCAAGGTGTCCTGTTGAGTCCGAGCCAGGCGCGGCGGCTGCGTCGCTTTCTAATCGCTACGGCACATGCTTGCTTCTTTGGTGCCAATACTGGACAGTCAGACTGAGCTGAACGAGTACGGGGTCGAGTGAGAGGTTGCGGAGGTACCTCACGGGGTCAGATGTTGGCATGAGGCTGGGTTATGCAGCCTCCAGGCAGAGCCACCAGGAATCACCATACGCTTCGGGCATCGCGTTGAGGTCTTTGGCAGCGAATAGCCTCCCAACGCAATCTAGGTCACTGCACGGCCGATCATTTCAATAATGCAGGACGGGACAGACATCGGTTCTCGAGCGGCAAGACAGGCTGCTTCCACTGGATCACATGAAAGGCCTTGCACCTCAGCCTTTGACAGGGTAGCTGTGCTCATGCATGCTTACATGTACCACACCCTCATTTGCATCGCTTCTCGAGCAAAGCACCGATGTAGATTGGCCTATTCTCGCTTGGTAGATCAGCCGAGGCTGATGCGCGTCTGCGCCTCAAGAAGCGACGTCGACCAATCGAAGGTTCCAGAGAGCCGAAGCCATAAGCGACTCCCAGTAGATGACATGTAAAGCATGCTTTGCTTGCCAGGTTGCAATAACAACGTATTGGGCTCCATGGACATTGCGAAGACACGGCACTTTGTTGCGACCATGCCGAACACTGCCCACAGGGAGAAAGAGATCGCTATCGACTCCTTCTTGAAGACCACAAGCTTTCCTCCCAATACCCGTGAAGCTATACATGCTGCCGGAGCACTTGTGAAGCAGGTGAGAGATATGTTCGCCAGCACAGCATGCCTAGTATCCTGATGTGAAGCACAGGATGCAATCAAGCAAGGCTGGCAGCCTCAGCAAGCGATGGCAGCCAAAGCAAAGGACGCAGCAGAGGAAGCTCTCAAAGCTCATGAGCAACGCTTCCGACAGGCCTTGCAAGATTACAAAGACCAGGCAAAGTCCAAGTACCAAGCCGATATCGACTTACGCCTCTCGGCACATCATCAGTGGGACGACGTAATTGAAGCTGTCGAAGCGCTCAGCAAAACACAAGCAGAACGTAAAGATTTCTGGTCTTCGCTTCGAAACAAACTCCACTGGTTTGGTGAAAACAGTTCCGTCTTCCAACAATGGTCCGGTCTGCTTCCGACGCAGAGTAATTACTTCTCGGTAATGTGCGGCGGGCTGAAGCTCATCTTTAACGCCGCTGGGCGACTCCAGAAGATCCGGGACTGGGTTCGAGATGCGTTGCTGGAGCTGCCGGGGTTGTTGTTCTCCACTGACAAGACACTTGATGCCTTTGATGATGAGCGATTGCATATTTGTAGTCGTCAGTTGATGGGCAAAGCCTTCGAAAGCTTGCACTGGATCATTAGGGAGCTGACTCGCTCAGCGATGAAGAAGGGCATAATGGCGGGGTTGAAACAGGAGAACTATGCAAAGAATCTTCGCGACAGCCTCGACGGTGTGAAGAATCTGTCCGAGCAGTTCCGACGGATCGCTGATGCTTGCGCTCATGAGAAGCTTAGTGAGATTGACCGAACGACGTCGGGGTTGAGGCAAGACGTGCGCACCGCTTATGTCGGAACCAGCGTCCAAATTGAGGGAGGCGTCAACCAGATCCTATCTGCACTGCGCAGTGGCTTCTCTCTGATCTTAGATAAGCGGTATCCGCTGATCGAACAGATTCCGATGCCGCCTCGAGTGACGAGCAAAGCAGACCAAGAACGCAGACGAGCCAGAATACGGTCAATTGTCTGCCGTGGATTGAGCGTTGATGCCGCACTAGTGGAAGACAGTCTGCGAGAAACACTGGCATCAATCTGGACGGTTGACTCGCATGAGCAAGACCGGATGCACTATCTTGTCGCTGATCCGCACTTGGCTGAGTGGGTCACCAGTCAAAGCAGCGCAGTGATCCTGATCAACGAAGCGAGCGATCATATTCCAGCAAAGCTAGTAGATGCAGTCCGAAGTGCAAATCGGTCTCCTCCAACAAGAGATCAGCCGCCAACACTCTGTCTTTTCCATCTCAGCGGACAGGACGTAGATGAGCAATCTTTTGGTTCCAAAGGGCCTAACGGCTTGCTACAAAACATGGTCTATCAGCTTCTCGACTCGGGACTTGATCTTGACGCCAAATTTCTTCGTGATATGTTGCGAGACTGTGAAATTTTATCATTTGATCAACTCTGGTCTGCGTTTGAGCGACTAGTGTCGCAAATCCCACCGCCTATGCAGATTTTTTGCGTGCTCGGAGACCTGAGCGGTTATGAAGATATGTGGGAAGCTGAAATTACAGCCTTGATCAGTAACCTGGTCGGCCTTGCAAGGAACCACATGAGCCATGAAGTCGGGCAAGGGTGTTCCTTGAAAGTTTTGCTGACATGTGAGACGCCTAGCAGGGTCGTGTACCACGTTTTGCAGCCGAGCGAGATGTTGGACATGCCAGAAACCGTACCCGCAGTGGGCGACTTCTCTGAGCGAGCGTGGGGATTAAGCGGCATTTCACGGTTTGAGGAGGTCGATGAGTAGTGCATTATATGCTGGATCCGCCTGGGTCACCTTTCAAACTGCGATTCCTTTTATTGTAGTCAAAAAGGTATATGAAATTCAATCTACTGTCCATGGTACAGAGATGGCGGCTGAGTTGGAAGGTGATCGGCCAGGCTCCGAGATCCATTGGGAGGCTCGTAACTGCCGACATGCCCTAGCGCAGTCCCGTATCGTCATTGATGAACGCCGTTCCAAATGAAATGGTTTGCATTGTAGATGGTGGGAGACAAGTGATGGAGGCGAAAGTGGAAGGTGCTGTTTCCTAACTGGAAGACAGCTTCCCCGAACATATGCCGAAGCCCATCCGAACTTCACTTCGTACCTCAATCAGCAGTCTACCACATCCATGCTTTAGAGGTGGTTCTGTCACACTGGGCCGGCGCTTTTAAGATATCATCTTCTTCTTCGAGAAGTAAGGCGTCGTTATGGCGTCTGCGACACCATCGCGTCTTCTCCAACTTCCGGCCGCCGTCCGCCGAGCCGCCTTCTCCCAATCTCTCACTCCCGCTCCAGCTCTCTTCCCCACCCGCACAACGCCAGCGCTGCTTCAGACCATTGCAACGACTTCGCCGCTCGCCCAAAGACACTATGCTACCGCCACTGGATCTTCAACAAGCTCAGGCTCCTCGGCAACTTCAAGCTCCGTCAACGCAACCGAAGTCTCCCACTTCAACGCCCTAGCCTCCTCATGGTGGGATCCCCATGGCTCCTCCCGGCTCCTCCACCTCATGAACCCACTCCGCCACGACTTTATCAATCGATGTCTCACTCAGCAGCAAGACAGAAGTAGCATATCCGAATACGACTCAGCAGAGAAGAAGCCCCGCCGAAGATATCTTGATGTCGGGTGCGGCGGTGGGATCTTTGCCGAGAGCGCCGCAAGGAAGTCAACCGACTGCGAACCGGAAGTAATAGGCGTCGATCCGACTCCGGAGGTAATCGCCGTAGCCAGAAAACATGCAAGGGAAGATCCCTACCTCTTAGGGGAATCAAAGGAAGGAGGGAAAAGATTACAGTATATCAACTCCGCCGTGGAGAATCTGGGGGACCATGTCCAATTTCCAGACCAGACATCTGCTCCTGGACCCAAAGGAACAACCTCACGGCCGCAATTCGATATCGTGACCTTATTCGAAGTGATCGAACATATCCAGCACCCATCCCCATTCCTCTCAACCTGCCTTTCCCACGTGAAACCAGGCGGTTGGCTCATCGGGTCCACCATCGCGCGACACCCCATGAGCTGGTTCACGACGAAGTTCATGGCGGAGGATGTCCTGCGATTGGTGCCCAGAGGGACGCATGATTGGAATCAGTATATTCAGCCGTGGGAGCTGAAGGAGTGGGTAGGACGACAGCCGGAGTTGAGCGCGGGCGATTGGCAAGTGCAGGGTGTGGTCTATGTGCCAGGAGTAGGATGGAAGGAAGTGGATGGGAGTGAAGGGGTGGGGAATTATTTCTTCGGGATGAGGAAGAGGGAGTAAGAGCAGGCACGGTCAAGTGTGCCGAGACTTTGTATAATGTATTCAATAATATTCAAAGCACGCCCAATTGTTCTGAAGACGGAAAGGTCGTCATTGCGGCTCAACCTAGTGGAGCGGAGTAGACCTATTTGCTACTTCCCTCATTCGGGCTTTTAGAGAAGGCTCATCAGCCGCTGCTTCTCGAGTATTTCATCCCGGCAAAAGATGGCGGACAGCGGGCTGTCGCTCTGTTCATTCTTTGCTTGAGCCGCGCAAGATTTGTTGCTGAGGAGTTGCATTTGGATCCAGGGGACCGGCAGCTTGGCATCGTTTATGGTGCTCTGACCCAGCCGTGGATTTCTTGCAACGTAGTTCGACGCCATATCTCAGTTTCTTGACCTGATGGGGTCGAGAGCTTGCGTCTTGTTGCCGTCATGCCCATCGATCGTTGCTCATGAAGCTCGTAAATGTAATGAATCTTTCTCTCTGAAACATTGCTCGCCTTCCGTGCAGCACTCAAGTGACCATGACAACCTTCATCTAAGTTGCCGCTTCCTTCGTCTTCCCCTGCTCCGGTGCCTCATCAATGAATTGCGGCGGACCAGACGAAGCGCCTTCCTGCAAGAACCCGGGCATCTCCCCCATGCCCTCCAGCTCCCCACCCAAATCCACCTCCTCCCCTAACGCCTCCAGCTCAGCATCCAACTCAGCCTCATCCACATCCTCAGGGACATCATAACTCCGACTGATGCTCTCCTGGATCTCGTTGCCCACCTCCATGAGATCCGCCATCTCATCCTGCATCTTCTCGATCTTGTCAATGTCCACTTTCCCATACTGCTTCTTCAGCTCCTTCTGCGTCGTCTTCATCGCGTCGACCGTCGCCATGGTGTTTTTCAGGTTATCTTGCATCATGCCCGCTTGCTCCATATTCCAAGATTGCTGCTGGAGCTGGTCCTTCTGGGCTTCGTACTGTTTGCGCTGTTGGAGGATCTTGATGGCTTTTTGTTTGAGGGCGGATTTGCCGGGCCCTTCCCGCATGCGGCTCAGGCGTTGTTGGTAGGTGGATAGTTCGGCGGTGAGTTTGGCGAGTTTGACGTCGATGGATTCTATGCGGGTGTCGACCTACAAGGCACGAAGGAGTCACTGTCAGATATTGGACTTCGGTACAGATTCGAATGGATCTTTGTATGCGTACATTGGATATAGCGCTGTTGAGGGTGGGTTTGGGTGCATTGTTCTTCGCGCCGAATAGGCGATTCATGATGGGCTAAGTGGCGGATGTGGACTGCTCTTGGTTGCAGAATGCGTGGCTGCGGGAGTTGAGCAAGAGGCCGACGGTTGTTATACCGAGCTTATTTACGATAGCCTTTGCCTCTGGTGTTTGGGCCTGTATAGACAGTAATGCGAGTTGTTGCTATGCTTAAACCTTGCCTTGGAGGGATGATGTCGGTGCCTGCGGTTGCGATGGCCGTGACAGAATCGAGCCCCACCAAGCGGGATGGGGCTTTGCGGAGGCGGCCCGCCCGTGTACCGTCCAGCCCGACATGACGGAGCCGCCTTCAATTTGGATCATCAGCGACAATCACCCGCTCTCTTCATCCAGACACCCACACCGGCGGCGTGTCAATCAAAAGTGAATACCGGTCAGATTTTCTCGCCACTTGCGTGCTCCGGTGTCCAGACATCAGCCGTGGAACGACCCGTCATCTTGTGCGACAGCTGCCAACCCGCTCACTGCCGGCCTGGAACTCTTGGTTGCAGCATTCTGGGCCGCATAATAACCATCAACCCTCATATCACCTACTTCCGCCTCCGCCTCCGACTCCGATATACCCCATTCTAATCACATACTCCCGTGTGATTATACCCACCGCCGCAACCATGTCCGGCGGCCTCAACGCCCAGTATCGCGACTGGCAGCGCGAGCGTGCCGACGCTGTCAAGCGCAACATCCCTTCTTCTGCCAAATCATCAACTCCGAAACCCTCCACGCCGAAACCCTCCAGCAATGCCAGCTTCGCCGCTCCTCCCTCGTCCGCAGTGTCGGAGTCGAGTTTACCACAATCTCAATCCGTCGGCTCGGAGCTCATGTCCCGTGTGGTCGCCGCCAAAGACTACCTTCGTGATCGCCGTCCCGCTATGAAGACTCTGGACGACATCCTCTCTTTTCTCTCCATCCCGACCAACGAGAAGACCACCAAGACCTATAATATGATGCGTCGGGCACTGCAGAGCAACGAGCGGACGGAATTCATCCCTGCCCCAGAGAGCGGCGCCCTTAAGAAGGAGGCTTTCCGCTACAGACCCATGGTACCCGTCAGCAATCCGGATGAGCTCAGAGAATACCTCGTCCGCATGAGTCTAGAGAGCGCAAGGGGTTTACTAGTCAAAGATCTCAAGGACGGATGGCCCGACTGCGGCCCCGCTATCGACGAGCTGGAGCGGCAGGGATACGTCCTTGTCGTACGGAATAAGAAAGACAACACCCCAAAGCTACTCTACGCGGACGATCCATCCTTCCATCCACCTTCGCGCTTCCCTCCCTCTGACCCTGCTGCGGTCCCACACGTTGGTTTCGTGGACCAGGACCTCAAAGATCAATGGGCCAAACTCAAGCTACCCGCAAACGAGAACGATATTCGCACGGAGCTTGAACGGGCGGGCATCACACCGACGAGTCAGGTCAAGGAGGTGAAGCCGATAGGTGGGACGGGCAGGAAAGAAAAGAAGGTCAGGAAGGAGAAGAAGAATGCCAAGAAGACTAACGTTCACATGGCGGGCATTTTGAAGGATTATTCGCATAAGCGGCCTGGTGGGAAGTAGACTTGTTAGTGGGTTGATGGAGGAGAGAAAATTTTGGTGAGAAGAGGACGGAGGAGTTGGGGTGGTTTCTTACGGAATGATGTGATTTTCGATGCGTGTTTTACCTGAATTATTAGCGTGGCGTTGGGGATGAAACGCTCCGTCGGAGCGAATGTAGGACAGAGCAAGTGGCGTTCTCCGACAGGTGATCAAAAGGTGTTGACTTTCATTTATCTGTCCAAAAGCTTAGGCTGGTTTATGTCTAGCTAGTAATAGGGTCGTGGGCTGCATCCAGATGCCGTCCCATTGATTCAACATTCCTCACGCGTCCACTATCACACTTTGTAATGCTCCGCCATCAAAACATGGCCGTTCTCAAGACCCCTTTTGCTTATCTGGGAAAGCATTCCACTTCTTCAGCACCCTCTCGAACCCATCCAATCCCGCCTTCAGCGTATCCATCCGCGGGCCATAACTAACCCGCACGAAGTGATGGCAAGGGCTATCAAACAAATCCCTCCTGCGGCTGGGATTCAGGTCGAAAAAGATACCCGGCACCACAATCACCTTCTCCTCCAGACACGCCTGGAAGAAATTCAACCCGTCGTTGATCCCTTCCGGCAGCTGCTCGAGATCCAACCAGAGGTAAAAAGTACTGTCGGGCACATAGGGCAACTCGAACCCCATACGCGTCAGCCGCTCCACCACATAATCCCGCTTGTCGCGGAAATGCCGCTGTAAGGCGCGCATCTCATTGCGGACTTTCGGCGGCTCGAGCATCGGAATCGCAGCCTCCTGGAACGGCACATTGGTTCCGCCGTCGAGGTACGAGCCACACGACCCTAGGGCTTTGATGAAGGCCTTGGGTCCCAGGATCCACGCGACGCGCCATCCGGGCAGCCGGAATCGTTTCGTCAGTCCGTCGATAATGAGGACGTCGTCCTCGTCGACATTCTTGACGTTGTCCGCTGCGCTGATGACTTGGCCGTCGCAGGAAGTGGTGTAATTGTACCCGCTGTAGAATTCGTCCATGACCAACGTCGCACGATCACGACAGAGGTCCTGGATCCGGGCGAGCTCAGGGTTGGCGACCATTTTGCCCGTCGGGTTGCGGGGATTGCTGGTCAGGATGACCGACGTGCCGCGACGGATTTCTTCGGAGATCTTGTCCGGGTTGATGTGGTACTGGTCCTCGCGGTTGAGCGGGATAGGCACCGCAGCGAAGTTCCTAAACAGGCTGAGCATCTCGTTGTAGGCGGTATAGTCCGGGATGAAGAAGCCGAGGTAGGCGTTGCCCAGCACGGCGGCGATGCGGATTAGTCCTGCGCGCCCGCCTGGCACGATGCACACGTTCTCCCAGGTGTACTGGCTTTCTTTGCCTTGGCGGTGGTGGGCGTTGTAGAGATCGGCGACCTTTTGGCGTAGGGGCTTGATGCCGGCTGTAGGGCCGTACTCGCGTCCGGTCATCGATACATTGATTGAGTGTGGTCGTTCGAAGCAGCCTTCGATGTCTGTAGAGATGTTAGTATGTGAGGAGGCAAAGTCATGGCTGATAGAGGGTTTGCTAAATACCATCTTCGACTTCGGGGGCACCTTGGCCAAGGTTTGCCCATTCTTTGGGGTTTTCGAGGAAGCCGTGTTCGTATGCGCGTTCGGTCGTCCAGACCACGCCTGTCGAAGCTCGTGATGGGTCGAGGCCGGCATGTGGTTTGTGGCCATGATGGGCTTCTCTGAAGTCACGGTGCGGTTTTGATTTCTTTTCTATAGGGCATGGTCAGAGGTGGGCCTACACAATAGAGACTGCGACAGGCGTTTCAGATGTATACGATAGACTCAATGGCAGGAGCCATCCATGGATGTCTCATAAGAATCGTTTATTTCTTACAGTGTAATAATGATGTTAAGTGATGTACTGACCATTCTCGCTGGGACCTCTCGCGTTGAAAAGTGATTCACTGCCCTTCCCAGCAGCAGTGGTGATATCGTCCCATGCCTGCGCCGCGTTTCTAACGATAGCAGACATGTCTCTCACACTTTCGCTCGGCAATCTGTGCCCTTGCAGATCGGACTCCGATACGATATTTCGTACTAGGATAGGGAGCTTAGCGTTTCTTGGCAATAAGATGAATGGAAGGGAATATGCCCGTCAGTGGGTTGAGTGAGTGAATGGCAACGTGGACCACCTAGGGCGTATGATGAGAGAGATTTGTATTCGCTGGTGAGATGCAGAGATGCCCACTCTGATGATGAAGGGCTTCTACAGTACCCGCTTTGCGCTTGCCACGTCATGGTCCATCACGTTTGCGACTTCGCGCCAGGAACCGGCGGCAGCGGCGAACCCAGCGGTCTTTTCTGTTCGTCGTGACCGTGCCACACTCGCTCATGAAATACGGGCATAGATGGATGCGCTACAGCAACAAAAGTCATTGGGATGGGAGCACTGATTCGCAGTGATTATTGTTGTTGTCAGGCAGTGCATATCGCGCGTCTACTTTTCGCGTGTCGTTCCCGTCTCCGCGGGAAGATCTTCTGCGCGTGGGCGCTCCCGATGACGCGAAGGACGGGGCGAGCGAGGGCACCAAGAAGCTCGTGCGACACAAGCGCAACTTCTCCACGCCGAGACACTGGGGTCACAAGATGCATAGCCTACATCCCTTAAACCCCTATGGTCTCTCGTTCCGTGCTCAGTGAAGAGCCACGGGTTTTCATTGAGGCATTTGATGGTAGACTTTTCGTCTCCGAAGTGAGGCTATTTTGATATCTAGACGCGTACGGTCCGCACGGCAACAGGGTGGCCTCGGAAGCTCAGGAAAGATATAAATTATTTCTTGGAGTTCCACACCCACAGAGGTCTTTCGTTTGGGGACGATGGTGTACGAAATGCCACGACGCAATGCTTCGTTGGCCGGCCTGCCAATGAAGCACATCTCATTGATCACTGTCAGTCACCAAATCATGAGACTCTATGAACACAACTGACCAACAAGACAGCTTGTCTTCCAAAACTCCCTGTTGATCCTAGTAATGCACTACTCTCGCATCATGCCTCCTGTGAACGGCCATCGATACTACACCTCCACAGCTGTCTTCCTGAACGAACTTATGAAGCTTTCAATCTCCCTCTCAATGGCCCTGTACGACATCGCAACGCACTCGAAATCTCCCGAGACAGCAACGGCGGCAGGCTTGTTCGGTGAGCTGGCAAGAGCAGTGTTTAGTGGAGACAGCTGGAAGATGGGCATTCCTGCTTTGTTGTATACGTTGCAGAATAGTCTGCAATACATCGGGATAAGCAACTTGGATGCTGCAACGTTTCAGGTCACCTACCAGCTAAAGATCTTGACAACGGCATTGTTCAGTGTCACGCTGCTGGGAAAGTCGCTGAGCCCGAGGAGATGGACGAGCCTAGTTCTGCTGATGGTCGGAGTCGCCATCGTTCAGATACCACTTGGTAACTCCGAGACACCGGTGTTATCTATCAAGGACTTGAAAGATGGTGCCGCCTTTCACTCGCCGCGCAGCATTTGGGATCTGAAGGCATTAGGCAACGCGGCTGCTGGTCAGTTGTCGAAGCGGTCGGCCACGTACGAGGGTATCGGCGAGGATGAAGCAGCAGCACACCCCCAGCTGGACGCTTCCATTGGACTTATAGCGGTCATGATAGCCTGTGGGTTGTCTGGCATGGCCGGCGTCTACTTCGAGAAAGTGCTGAAAGATCCAAAGGGAGATGCACACAGGCAATCAGTCTGGGTCCGGAATGTGCAACTCTCCTTCTACTCCCTCTGGCCGGCTTTGTTGATCGGCGTCCTCTTCAAAGACGGGGAGCAGATCGCAAAGACAGGCTTCTTCACGGGTTACAATTGGGTCGTCTGGCTCGCAATCACACTACAGGCGATCGGAGGTGTTGTCGTGGCGCTTGCAGTCAACTATGCTGACAACATTGCGAAGAACTTCGCAACCAGCATCTCGATCCTCGTCAGTTTTCTTGCGAGCGTCTTTTTCTTCGATTTTCACATCACGTGGCTGGTAAGTGTGTTTCCAATCGCTGATGATGAGCGACATTGACTGATGCACTCCATAGTATTTACTCGGGACTGTGACCGTTGTGGGAGCAACGTACCTCTACAACGCTGACCCAGATCACCGAAGTCGACCGCCACCAATAAGTGTTACTAGCTACAACGAGAAAAACAATGAGCCAGGGTATTTTGATCTTGAGTCTGTCCCAACGCCCGCGCGAACCCCGATTCGTGGCGATGGCTTGTCGACTAGCAGACCAACTACTCCTGGATCTAGGTCGAGGCCAAGGAGTCCCGGCTTTGGTATGATGAAGAGAGAACAATAGATTATTATTATGATACCCTGTGAATGTAACTGATAGCATTAACAAGTCCTCGAGCCCGCTGCCTCTGGCTGATATCTGGCTGAAATGCGGATGGCAGAGGTGAAGTCGAGCGAATCCCAAGTTGGGAAGGCTCGACCGACATCCGACCGCACCTCATCTTTCCACCTTTGGACTTCTTCTTTTCTTTTCTAAACGTTGCGCACTAACTATACTGTGTCGAGGCCATACTTCACCATCGAGACTCAGCGTTGTGGCGAGGTTGTTTCCTGCAGGCAGTGGCGGGCCTGTCATGGATGAAAGTATGGACGAGCGTATCTTTCAGCAGCTCGAACAGCTGCAGCGCGGTGAAAACGTAGGCGCCTTCCCGCAAAGAGACGATAGGTCTGGCCAAGCTCAGGCTCCGTACTCTGCGCAGGAAGTGCACAGCTACATAAATGACGCTGCTCGCCACGAGACAGGGCAGGAGGACTTCGCTGACCAGCCACAGACACTGGACTCATTCGGTATGCGATCCTAGATCAGTCTTCGACATCACGGAATTTGCTAACCCACGTAGATGAACAGCTCCTTCGCCTTCCCGATCCCAACAGCCGCTACGGTCAGGCAGCTCTGGGACGAAACAGGCTGTCTATGATGCCTACGTCAACTCAATCTTCAGCAAGGCCCACTCAAGAACACGGGAAAAGCGGAAGGGGCTTTAACTTATCCAGTTATGCATTCAATGCGGCTCAAAGCGGCTTCTCCAGTTCATCCGCCCACGATCCATCATTTCCATCTAGCCCGGCTTTCAAAGCTAGCCAACGGCACCCAGTCCTGTATGGGTACGAAGAGACTCGTGGCAAGGCTCAACCGGATGAGTTTCAACCACAGCTTATGTCTCAGACATACTACCGGCCAACTGCAATCGAGCAGCAGCAGGAAGTTCAGATGCCGGTGTGGGACGCCGATACAGAAGCCCCCTGGACTCAATCCACACAACCACTGCCGAACAATCCTGCGAGCGGGCACGTCAGCCATGCCACTGGACCGCCAACTGTACAAGGCATTCAACTTATCCAAACGCGCCAGTTGCCCGACCGTTTCCGCTCAATCTTTAACTTTCCGCTGTTCAATGCGGTGCAGTCCAAATGCTTTGCCACGGTATACAAAGCGAATGACAACTTTGTGCTCTCTGCACCTACGGGTAGTGGCAAAACGGCTGTAATGGAATTGGCTCTTTGTCGTCTCATCAATGGCTTTGTCAATGGCTCATACAAAATCGTCTATCAAGCCCCAACAAAGTCGTTATGCTCAGAGCGGCAGCGTGATTGGCAGGCAAAATTTGGGCCGCTAGATCTACAGTGTGCAGAGCTGACTGGAGATACTGACATCGCCCAGCTGCGGAATGTGCAGCATGCAACAATCATTGTCACTACACCAGAAAAGTGGGATAGTATGACACGCAAATGGAAAGATCATCAGAAGCTGATGCAAATGGTAAAGCTATTCCTGATTGACGAGGTCCATATGCTGAAGGACGATCGAGGCGCCACTCTTGAGGCGGTCGTATCCCGTATGAAGTCCGTCGGATCCAACGTTCGCTTCATTGCTCTGAGCGCCACTGTACCAAACTCGGAAGACATTGCGAAATGGCTTGGTAAAGATCACGTCAACGCTTACTTGCCCGCAGTTCGAGAATATTTTGGTGAAGAGTTCAGACCGGTGCGACTACAGAAACATGTCCGTGGCTACCAAGGACCTCCAAATGATTTTGCCTTTGACAAGGTACTTGGCAACAAAATCCTTGAGGTCATATCCAAATGGTCGATGAGAAAGCCATTGATGGTGTTTTGCTTCACACGTGCAGCCTGTGTGGAGACGGCAAAGGTGCTGGCGACCTGGTGGAGCTCAAACGGTCCAAAAGACAGGTTCTGGGCTGC
Organism: Hortaea werneckii; assembly: GCA_037044905.1. NCBI lineage: Eukaryota > Fungi > Ascomycota > Dothideomycetes > Mycosphaerellales > Teratosphaeriaceae > Hortaea > Hortaea werneckii. The sequence goes on along the minus strand of JBAOKB010000035.1, from coordinate 41,133 downwards.
GCCCAGACAAAAGATTACAGTGGGAGACAAGGATTTGCTCGGTAAGCCTCTGTTGTGAATATCCATGAATTTTCCAAGGCTGACAAGACACGTAGGTACTATCCCGTCTGGTGTCGCATTCCATCATGCGGGTCTGCAAATGCAGGATCGGATTGCGGTGGAGAAAGGGTATCTCGAAGGCCATATTAATGTCATCTGCTGCACGTCTACGCTGGCTGTAGGAGTCAATCTTCCCTGCCACATGGTCATTATCAAGAATACAGTGACATACCAGAACGCCGCCGCGGGTGGATGCAAGGAATATTCCGACCTGGAGATCATGCAAATGCTCGGACGAGCTGGTCGACCACAATTCGATGACAGCGCTGTAGCTGTGATCATGACGCGCTCACAGCGTGTACAGCACTATGAAAGAATGCTCACTGGCCAGGAAATCCTAGAGAGCTGTTTGCATCGGAATCTCATCGATCACCTGAACGCTGAGATAGGTCTGGGAACTGTGACCAGCGTTTGCTCCGCCAAAAAATGGCTTACGGGGACTTTCCTGTATGTGCGCCTGACTGAGAACCCAGAGCATTACAAACTGGACAGCGACGCACCAGGCCACGATCTCGACGAGCGATTGGAAAACATCTGCCGCAAAGCCATCTCTCAGCTTGAGCATTACGATCTTGTGCGTGCAGACGGGAAACTGCAATGTACAGAATTCGGAGACGCCATGGCCCGTTACTATCTGCAGTTCGACACCATGAAGGTCTTCCTTTCGCTGCCACCGCAAGCCAAAATCTCTGAAATACTATCAGTGATTTCTCAAGCTGCTGAGTTTCGTGAAGTCCGCTTCCGAGCAGGCGAGAAAAGCATGTACAAAGATCTGAACAAAAACCAGTCAATCAAATTCCCGATTGCCGTGAATCTGGACCTATCCGCGCACAAAGTGTCGCTCATTATTCAATCTGTGCTCGGCGCTGTTGATCTCCCATCTGAGGAAGGGAAGCACAGAATGGAGTATCAGACGGCAAAGTCAACGATCTTCCAGCATGTCCATCGCCTGATCAGATGCATCATAGACTGTCAGCTGCACTTGAACGACGCAGTCACGACCCGCAATGCATTAATGCTGGCACGTAGTCTCGCAGCACAAGTATGGGATGACTCTCCGCTGCACATGAAGCAGCTTGAGGGTGTTGGTCCTGTGGCTGTACGAAAGCTGGCTGGTGCCGGCATCAAGTCGATTGAAGACATAGAGAACAGTGAACCCCATCGCCTGGAGCATATACTTTCTCGCAACCCACCGTACGGAGCACAGCTACAAGAAAGAGCAAGAGACTTCCCGAAGCCCAGAGTGTCCCTCAAAATCGTTGGCGAGCCTGTTATCAAGAGGGACGAGCACGTTGAAGTTAAGATTGTGGCTGAAATTGGATTCTTCAATGAGAGGATCCCCGAGCTATTCCAACGTCGGGCTGTTTACGTTTGCCTGCTTGTTGAGACTTCGGACGGAAGCAAAGTACATTTCGCTCGCATTTCCGCGAAGAAGCTGAACAAAAGCCAAGAAGTTCCCTTCACAGCTCGTTTGACAGACGCAACGCAGACCGTTCGAGCTTATGTGATGTGCGACGAGATCGCAGGCACTGCGCGGGCTGCAGTTCTGAAGTCCGGACTTCCCACTTCAGCATTTCCAGCTACCAAGGGCACCGAGCAGACAATCGACCAGCGCGCGACACAAAATGCAAAAACGACGAAACGACAGGTCTCTAAGGGCACGATCAATGCAGCGTCAAAGATCGGCGACGAATTCGACGATGCTGGGCTGGACGATACCGACCTCGTACTTGCGGAGAATGACACCTTTACCAGCATTGACGAATTGGACCTAACAATGCCTGACACAAGTAAAAAGACCACTTCTTCAAAGAAGAGCCATCCCGCGCAAGCTATTTCCACAGCGGAGCCTCGTCAGCTGCCCAATGGTAGATGGGCATGCAACCACACTTGCAAAGACAAAGTAAAATGCAAGCATTTGTGTTGTAAAGAGGGACTAGAGCATCCGCCTCACCCTCCCAAACTCAGGCAGCCGAAGAAGAAAGATGCCGAGACGCCGCTTGATCCGAAACAAAAGCAGCTTGTCATGAATGCGTCAAATGCAACGACTCTGCCAAGTCCCCTGACCTCATCCACAGGCAAACACAACCCAGCGGAAGAGACAGAAGAAGGTCGCAGTCTGGCCAAGCTGCATAAGAGCGTGAAGGGAAGAACCCCGCCAGTCCCCTTGATCAGTCGTCAGAGCAAAATATCTCAGAAGAGTACATCGAGCATGCCAACGCTGCCGGGTTCTTTGACCTATCGGAAAGGCACGCTGGACGATGTAGAGAGTGACTATGGCAACGATGCGTGGGATTCGAATGACTTGCCAGATGCTTGTGTTGTTGATAGTAAGCAAAGAGCTGACCCAGTAAGCCCAGGGATCCAGAGCGACGGCCTGGACACACAACAGGATGACTTGTTCGATATTCCTCTCTCAGGAGGACCAAGCCCCAATGAGACACAACGAGCAAAAGAGAGGGAGCAGCACGAGAATAACGATCTGTCACACTCCACGGAAGACTTTATCAAAGACTCATTAGTAGAATCGCAGCGCCTACCGAGGCCAGATGATGCTCAAATGAGCGGCGCCCTAGCTGACGAAGAATGGAGCGAAGGCCTTTTCGTTAGCGACAATGGTCAACATGCAGGCTATGGCCTCCCAGGCGACCTCAATCTGCCGGAAAAGCGTCCTGCGCCTTCGTCAGATTCCAAATCCGACGAAGCTCCATCTGCCACTTCTGACACAACATTCAAGAAGCAAAAATTGGCTTCGCCAGTATCATCTGTCCAGCAGCGCAACGAGCTAGACCAGATCATGCAGCCGGCCATGCAGCAAAGTCTTGCTACTGTAGGAGATATCGAGGAACAAGGACCGCCGTCTACCGGCGAGATAGATCCTGCGCGTGCATTTTTCGAGGAGTTCCTCGGGAGCGAGCACTTCAACTTCATTGAGTGAAAGGTGACTCTTCGACTGAAGAGCAAAAGAAAGTGGATTTGAGCCATTCATATGAATGGACGATATTCAGAACGAAAACTTGTTTTACTACTTAGCTTATTACGATGAGAGAAAAAATGTTCGTGCGTTTGTGTCCCTTCTGAAAGACCTTGTGTTTCGTCATTCTGTTTTCAGGCAATTTCAGAGTTTCCTCGATTCTTCGTCCATAAAATGGATGCAGTGACATGGAAAAAGAGCCATTCTAGAACACCCGGTCGTTGTCCTCGTTCTTCTCTCCTTCCTCCTTACGACACTCATCCATGTACTCCAGTTCTTCTTCTTCGGTCATTTCGCCTAGCCCGTATCTATGGTTCTTCTCAACCCTCTCCCAAAAGCGCTCTGGGGCCTTCCCATCTGCCCGAAATCGATACCACTCGCGGAATGATTTATAAATGTCGGTCCATGGACCGTTATCGTGCATCTCAAATCCCCATGAAGCCTGCATCAGCGTATGCTGCGCAAGCTCTGCATCTTCAGCCCACACGAACTCGTACATGGTGAAGGTTCGACCTGAGCCTGGGTACCTCTCCGCGAGGTCTTGCATGAACTTCGCCCACGCTATCGCCCCCTGGCACTCTGGCTCTCTTAACCATTGGGAAGATGCAGCGAGCCTGACAATAAGACGCCTAGCTCCCGGCTGATCATTCTCGGCGGCTCTCATATCAAAGTCCTCCAGATTGGCGCCATTCCTCTGAACCGTTTTGAGATAGCCGAGAAGAGCGTGGAAGTTGAAGTCTCTCACATGGGCGACGACATTGTCTGCGTCAGTCTGGCGATATAGTGCCACTTCCTGCGAAAATTCGATGTGCAGTTGCCGACAGACGTAGCTTAGCGGATGGTCTGCCTTGACATTGTACTCGAGTGAGCGGCCCTTCCCGGCAGACTCGACGAAGACAGTATTGATTGTTGGGGTGAAGTAGGAGTAGATCATGTTGCGTAGTTCTCGCGGCAGGGTCAGGAGAGTTGGAGGAGGTGGTCTGGCGGCAGAGGCGAGCTGCTGCAGCTGACCACGAGTGCAGGCGCGTTTACGAGACGTCTCCTTGGCTTTGGAAATGGCAGCTGCTTTTCTCTTCGGCATGGTGCTGTGACGCTGTCGTACAATGACGCGATTGCGTGGTGTTGGAGCTGGTTGTTTGGGCAGAAAGTGGGCTCTTTCCAGAGGCAAAGAAGCGAAAACGACATTGCAAGTTGAGTCTTACAAAGCTGCACGGGAGTGAAGCAGCGTTTGACAAAACAGGCAGGCGCGAGTCACATGAATGCCCCGACGTCGGAGGCTACATTCACATGTGAATCCTTGTGCTTCCAAATTCCCGCTCAAATGCGCCTCAGTCTAAACACTCTGCCGCCCATGGGATCCGTGGCCCTTGTCAGGGGTGGCAGTCCAGGGGGCCTCGCCTGAGTAAAAACGTATGCACCCACGTGCCTAACGCCTTCACATCCCAGGCACATGTACACATCCGGGGGCGTGTATCCGCGATTCTTGCGTATAATCTCCTTCCCGCAACGACAAATTCTAAAAGCACCCACTCTTTCCCGTTTCGTTCTCTGTTGTGGAGGTGCTTGTTGAATACGGCCATCCCTTGTCACCCTTTTCTCTCTGAGCCAGTAATCATTCTGCTGCCGCATAATCAACCGCTCATCTATGAACCTGAGTTAGCGCCAATCTGAGTATGTATTTGCGATTGACTCACCATGGAGCTCCATTGCTCTTAAATGCCGACATTCCATACAAGCCCACAGACCGCTCGGTCCTTCAAGTCCGCCCCAGCAAGTACACGTATTGTGCGGCCAGCCTTCAGGATCTCGCCGTAACATAGGTTCATCGACACCAGGTACCATGCCAGGCCGAACATCACCTACCATCCGCTCCCAGTATACTTGCTTCTCAAAAACCTCGCACCTCTTGCAGAGGGGTGTAAGAAAGCGAGTGTAAGCTGATGTGGTCGCTCCAGCGATTACCGTGGTAACCAGAGGCTGAATGGGGATTACAGGTGCGGGAGCACCAGGGGCGGGGGGTGGTGATAATGCGGGCGCTGTCACATTGACATCGTTCAACACACCATTGTACCATGGCTGCATTTCAGTATGGATTTTGCAGTACCTGCACACACGAAAAACAGGCCCATGCCTTTGATAATATATGTTGCAGAGATGACGCCGATAGAAATTAGCCATCGTTCCCGGCCAGTCTGCAGGTGCTGCGTATGCGGGTAGACCACCTGGTGGCGGAACTCCGGGAGCTGGCCATGGAATGCCAGGATTGTTAACGCTTGAGCAAAGATTTCCTGTCGTGCCAATGGCATCGTGATTATGCCGATCATCGCAGTCGGCAAGACCTCCAGCGGCTGCTGGTCCAGGCGGGGGTACATTGTTGAACCTGTTACAAGGAGGTGCCGGTGCGAAGACGGCTGACCTTGTTGCTGGAGGAGCATTGTTTGCTAAGCCAACGTGGAAGAATCTGCCCTCTGCCCGCGCACGATCACGCAACCTGGCTACGAGCGCGCTTGCTGGAGGAGCATTTGGATTGAGTCCCTGTACAGTTGCTGCTGATGCTGCTGCTGCCATAGTCAGTGCTCGTTCGGCCCACCAATGCTGGAGGACTTGCTTTGGATGCATCCATTTCAGAATACGATGTACCATACATGATTGGCTTTGTCAATTAAGGTCTGATGTACAAACATCCGACGGATTGAGAGTCCGCAAAGGATTCCCGGGCCCTAGACAAAGCATTGCCATCCGGTCGGACAAAGAAATGCTTGCATAAAATTCATCATTTCGACTGAAAGCGTCTCGGCGAGTGAAGAACACACATATGAATCACATTGAGTGCTGTATATTTTTAAGATGGGAGTCGAAATTTCCCCTTCGTGGTCGACCCATCTTCAACAAATGCCATCGATTCGGCTCGCAGCTACAATACTGGCTCGAAGGGTTCATTCTTAAGGTACCATTGGAGCCGCATGGGACTAGTACTTGAGCACGAGATTTAGGTCCCGGTGGACGATAGGGAGTCACGATGTGGCGTAAGACACGACTTCACATGACAAGATGGAAGAAGTGAAGTTGGAGTCCGCAAAACTCCCGGGTTTCTTCCGGGCTTTGGGCCCACCTTCTCTGTCCTCCTCGCCCAAAACACTCCGTTTCAGCGCAAAGCAGAATCGCACTACTCCCATTTCTGAGCAGCAACCAAATGATCTCACATAATATGGCATCGGAAGCTGTGATGTCCGTCGAGCCTTTTGATCCATTTCTTAAAGTGTAGCAAACACTTTGTCTGTGAAGTGCGTACTGGAATGCCCAATCGCCCAAAACGGCATGCTCCTCCTATGTAGACGAGCCTGAAGAGAAACAATAGCTTGTTAGAAGATGCTGACCTCGTTCCGTCACGCACTCATCAAAGATTGATATACTCTCACTTTTGGTCTCCTAGGATGATCTTGAGCGTCACGGCGCATAGCCTCGAGGCCTATGACGCTGAAGATCCCACACTTGCTGAGAAATCAGGACTACAGACCCGTGGGCGTATATGCAGGCTTCTACGGGTGAGTGCATATTAGCAGCTCCTGCTTCCTACTTGTGGCTTAGAAATTCGAACCCATCGCATACACGCCACCGAGCGAATCTCCTACCATGGATTATCTGAAGGCCCAGCTACCCAACGGCCTCAGTCTGGCCTACCGTGACCACCCGCCACCAGAAGGACGCTGTCCTCAAGGCACGATCGTCCTGATCCATGGGTTCCCTCAGACTTCATATCAATTCCGACATGTTCTGCCGTTGCTGGCAGCAAAAGGCTTCCGCTGTATCGCACCTGATTATCGTGGGGCTGGCAGCTCTTCGAAGCCAAACGACTCCTTCGACAAGACGACCATGGCGCAAGACATATATCAGCTCCTTGACATCATTGGCATTGCAGAACCCTTTCACCTCCTCGGCCACGACATCGGCGGCATGGTTGCCTTTACATTTGCCCATCAGTATCCCGAGCGCCTTAAGTCCGTCTGTTGGGGCGAGTGTCCCTTGCCTGGAACGCAGACATACTACCGCGATAAGCAGGATCTGAAACGGCAAGTCCAACAGTTTCACTTCATCTTTCACCAGGTGCCGGACCTACCAGAAGCTCTCGTCAAGGGCAACGAGCGAGCGTATATCACGCACTTCTACAACAAGATTGGCTTCAAAGTCGATGCCTTGAGCAAAAAAGACATTGATGAGTACGCAGCTGCCTATGAGCAGCCGGGCGCTATGAGGTGCGCATTTGGGCTTTATCGAGCGTTTGAAAAGGTAGAAAAGCCTACCTAGGTAATGAACAGTAGCAAGTGACAGGATTGTAGACTGACACCAATGTGTAGGACGCCGACGATACCAAAAGCCGGCTTGCTAAGCAGGGTAAAATTAGTGTGCCGACATTGATCTTGAGCGGTGAGAGAAGTCACCATAGGGCAGAAGCGGAAGAGATGGCTCTGGAGGTTACTGAGCAGGAAAAGCTTCAGATTGGTGTGGTGAAAGATGCGGCGCACTGGCTAGCTGAGGAGAACCCGGCAGGCTTTGTTGAAGAGCTTTTGGCCTTCATCAAGCAGCATTCATAAGCGTCACCATGAAAGACGCTAGGCACTTTACTTGTAATCCGTGGGTTTTATCTATTGAACGATATCAAGGGTGATGCCGATCAATGTCGTTTCTAAGTTCTCATCTACGCATACCCGAGCGCCTCAACATCTCGAGGGCTCCAGCCACTTCCCGAATGCTCGGAACTTTCGGAGCAGTTGGACGAGGCAGTCCCGCTCTTGATGAGAGTCAACTCATCTCCTATACTGCCATCAACACCCAGGATGTACTGCCAAGTCGCCACGCTCTCATTGTGAAACGTCAATTTGCTATACCCGTAGTAATGCTGGTTAAGCACAGCCGTGATATCCAGTGTCTCGTTCCAAGGAAGAGTCGAATGGGACTCGACGTTGCCAGCGGCACCGTTGATCAAATGTGTCATGGAGACGCCCTCATTGACATGATAGGTGTTGTTGTCAATAATTGCAGCATGGTCGATAGTTCCATTCGACGTTAGGGGCCAGAGACGTTCGTACCAGTGTACGTGGCCAGCCAGGTAAGCATCGACGTTGTTGTCCATCAGGAGTTTCTGGAAAGCATTGCGGACATTTGGCTGGTAGCTTGAGACTTCAGAGCTATACATTGGACGGTGTGACATGGCAATGACCCATGGCGTCTTACTACGATCGATGCTCTCGAGGTCATTCTTGAGCCAGTTCCACTGCTCATAAGCCTTGTTGTCTTTCCAGCTGCCGTTGATGTAACCAAAGGGACCCGAGTCGGTCACAAATGTTTCGTTTCTTGTTGGCAAGGTCTCATTGTCGGAAACATCACGGACGAAAGGCCATTGAGGGCTATAGGCGAAGTCGGTTTCACCATCGATGGATATGAAGTGTGCAAGACCATAATCAAAGGAATACCAAAAATTGGCACGGCCACCGGATTCTTTGCCCGGCATGCGGAAACGGTGATCATATGCTGTGAAGTTCCTCTGCGAAGGTGGGCAGGAGTAGTACGTCAAAAGTGTGTCCTCAGCCGTAGAATTGGTCTCGTTGCTGTTCAAGTATGCGGTGAGGGTGTTGTTTGGCCCATCAAATCCAGCAGCGCAGGTGTCATCCTGTAATCTGAGATTAGATCTTCAACGATGCCTTCATAAAGATGCTGTAATGACTTACGTGGTTTCCCGGTAGGACCATGTAAGGAATCTTCATTCCAATGGCGTTCATCCATTGCTGCCATAGGTCCCAATTAGATTCGTAGAGAACCGACATGTCGCCACCTTGAGGGCTTCCCTCGCTAGGGGCTTCTCCAGCAGGGAGGGGTGTCAGATAGGACGGATCGTCGACAGGGAAATCTGGCGGCGCCGTGCCATTCGCGACCGGGAGATAAGTCGAACTACCGTTATAACAGACGGGCCAAGAATCGGTACATGCAATGATTCCAGAAAGCCAGTCATCAGCATACTAGAGTTTGGATATCAGCTGAGTCCCGGTACGGTCCAATGCTTGAGACTGTAGAGGCTCACCGAAATATCACCACCGTGCCACGCAAAGGCGACTCCTTCATCGACTGCTTTCGCCAGTTGCCTGTAAGTACCACCCGCATTCATGTAGCCCATGTCGTTCAACACGGCAACCGAGAATGGTTCCTTTTCGCCAGGTGCGCGGCCAGTTTTAAAACTGAGGATAGGAGATTCCGTAGTGCCATTTGCTGCCTCGATGCGATAGTAGTAAGTCGTATCAGACGTGAGATCCGCGATCTGCACATCATGAAAGAATTCGTTGCATTGAGTTATCGCCTCAATTTGCGAGCAAGATGGTGTTCTTCCGTATCTGCTTCATGGTCAGATTGGTCGAATTGTGGCGTTCGGAACCAACTAATTTCTTTGGATTCAACTTACGTGCGGCTTTTACCCGTGGCGACATGAGAAAGAGCGTGAGGGAAGACACCATATGAAATACATGGCGCCTCTCCCAAGCCAAAAGGGGTCTGGTAGTGAATGTTCATGCCGCCTGGCACGTACGCAAGCGAGATAACGTTGACATTGTTTGTTGCATTTGCAGTCTTCGGCTTGACAGCAGGTGGTTCAGTGAGCCTTTTGTAGCCCTTGCCGTTACCGTTAATGCTGTTGTCAACCCAATCCCCGACTGGCACTGCAGGACCATTGTATGGAAAGCGTGTGTCAACGTCGCGTTTATCATCTGTTGGAGCAGCGTGAGCGAGTGCCCCAAGAACGGCAATGCTGGTGAAAGGTCTCATCATTGCAACGATTGAACAACTTCCTAACGAGAGTGCAGCGGAAAAAATGTAACTTGTATTAGGGAGAGCTTATGCTCCTGTTGCAGCACCTCTTCGTGAAAAGGACAGACTCAAGACTTTAGAAGCTCAATAAAGAAGCAAGACCAAAGTGCTTCAATGCTTCACCGCTGCTTATCACCACGTCTGTGCCCGCTAGCATTGCGACGGTGAACGGTCCGGAACTGGACGGCACTGCTGGATCCTTATCAAGACAGTCGGGGGCGGCCGAAGGTGTAGTAAATTGCCACCGACCAGCGAATTAAGGCGCTTTTAGTTTGGAAGTCTACACAGCCTCCGCTAGCAACTGATGCAAGACATCAGTCTAGCATTAGCCAGTGCTGGTCGCACGTTGTAGGCAAGGTGATAAGGTACCGTTTTCGCACCTTCTAGATTGAGGTTAGTTGCAGCTCTGGTTTCCCACGCTAAGCTGCCGCTTCCGCCGTCTCCTCAACCAAGCTCTACGCGAACAACCTCGTCTCTCTCAAACTTGCCCGTTCGCGAAGTTTGAGGACATCTTCAATCACGTGTACGAGGATAGTGAGCCTATTCGTTGTTCACCGTAGGGTGGACCATGCTCCATCGCCATGCCTAGATGCGCCGGTCCTTCGATCAAACGAACCTAAAGGGGATTGATGATATTCACTGCTGCGAAGCAACGTGGGAATGATGGAAAGCTCGACAGGCATTTCGAAGGATTGACTTACTTGTTACCTCCTAACTTTGTCTCTTCTCGAGGTCCATGTCGGCAGTTTTCAGCGCTACATCTCGTCACTTTCAGCGTGTATTCAAACGAATGTCATGCGCCCTTTCTTGAGCGTTCATTCTACAACGCTGAACTTTTGAATGCTTTTCTTGTATCAACATTGACCGTGGATGGCCCAGATGTGTAGTCTGCGGTTCCTGCCATGATTGAGGTCGCAAGGAACAGGTAAACCTGGAAGCCATTGAACCCCTGGGCCGAAGATGTTCCGCCAATGAGAGCAGTCTCGATCTGTCGATCTTGCCTCGGAGGTAAGCATTGGGGCTAACTATTGCATCACTTCTTCGACGCTCGACAATCACCACAAAACAAGACATAGCCGGGTTGTGAAGCTTTTGCGAAGCTGTCGAGGTACGACATTCGCTCGATGCTATTTTCCTAACAGCAAAGATCACTCCAGTCAGCTCACTGGGCTGCTCCGCAACAAAAGACCCGGCCAAGCCGCCGTTTGCCTTCGCGCTCCTTCCTAAATCGACATATTGCCAAGGACCATGAGCGGTAACAAAAGACCCAAGATTCTTCAGCAGGCGCAAAGATGGAGCAAAGAATCTTTCTCTACGCTTGCGAAGACGGCGTTCGTTCGCATGCCAAGGGCAGTCCCTCTGGCAGCGCTGAAGATCACGAATCCCAATGGCCCAATGCCTTTTAAACTGCAGCTTCCTTCACGACAACCAGGCCGCACAGTACAAGTATTTGTCTTTTGTCCGCCTGTTGAATACCCGGACCCGCAGTCAGGTGACCCCACACCGAAGCCCAACTCGTTTCCGATTGTCATGGACTACCACGGCGGGGGTTTTTACCTGGGATCATGTTTAGAGCAAGCCCCCTTCTGCTCGAAACTTTGCCGGGAGCTTAGCGCCATTGTGATCGGCGTCGACTACCGCATGGCGCCCTTCGACAAATTTCCTGCTGCGATTGAAGATGCCGAAGACGTTGTTAGAGCCGTGCTGGACCCAAGCTTCCCGGCGTACGAGCCGCTAAGACAAAACGTTGCAGAGTTCTTCCGGACGCAATGGTACCAGACATTAGGAACGAAAGAGGACCGCGATGCTGGAAGGGTGCCCTTGCCACCTGTGCCGAAGATCGAGCTCGACATCCAGAAGATAGGGTTCAGCGGTGCGAGCAGCGGAGGCAACATCGCACTCAACATGGCCATCAACGCACCCGCAAGTTTCGGCTTGCCGGAATGGCCTAGCCCTATACCACCGGAGTACCCTGCACCGGTCCCCCTACTGCTCCTCTACCCAAGCTTAGACCTCCGCCAACTACCCAGCGAACGATACAGACACGAACGCATGCCGCAGCTAAAACAGGGCAAAGAGAAAGGCTGGAACATCGACGACCACCTCGCCTCGACATACGTAAGTCGCGAGATGTCAGCGCACGCGCGCGCCTCGCCTGGTCTAGTAGACACGAGCACAGAGCTCCACCAAAACGCCAAGATCCTGCTTATCCTCACAGGCCTGGACACGTTATGGGAACAGAGCGAGAACTGGACGAAGAAAGTCGAACAGGAAGGCCGGAGCAAAGACGTGAAAACGCTGCGCTACGAGGATAGGAAGCACGGATGGACGCAGATCCCGGAGATCGCGCTCTCGAAGGAGGAGCGCAAGACGCGGCTCGAGGTACTGGATGAATGTGTGAGGTTTGCGAGCTTGACGTGGCAAGGGCGGGATCCTGTGGGGGTGATGGATCAGGAGGTCGGGATCAATGTGGCGGCTCAGGGTGACCCGGCGGCGAAGGTGCATGAATCGCTGTTTCATGGCTCGCAGGAGAATTTGGTGGAGGATGAGCAGAGTGATGCTGGGACTGCGCCGACGGAAGGGGCAGAAGGTGGGAAGAGAGATGCGAAAGAAAGTTGAAAGGGTCGGTAGAGGTATGGTGGCATTCTGCTTGCGAGCTCACGCTGCTGGACCGGTAGGAGCTGGCATTTGATCTTATCTGCGGTTCGGTCAACAGCAACAACGCGGCTGGGCTTACAGAATTATGTTGGTGAGTAGACATTGCCGTCTCTTGACCCGGGCCAGGACACCTTTTTGGCTGGACGAGGATCGGATCTTTCACAACACTATACAACATATCAAAGGCTCTTGATCAGACGCCATCAAAGCGCTCTAGCCGAATCATCCAAGCTTTCGAGGCGACAGGGTTCGACAGCAGAGGCTACCTGGACGTATGGAAGCCGATCAGGGGAAGGTTGAGCGCAGAGCATCGCCATACAGCGAGCATAACGCAGTGGCCAGGTGCGAACGAATCTCTTCTGGATCAGACCTATGTCAGTCGGTTCTGCCAGATGCTTTCAGAAGAAGTTGGAGGTTGCAGATCATCTTTAGGCGCTGGCCCGGACCCAATTTGTCTCAAGTATTCCAGAATATCCGCAGTCGCGACTATCTGGACCTCGTTCGCTGGAGAAACACACTTATAGGACGGTCCTACGACTTCCAAACACTCCAGTCAGAAGCCTACAAGGCGATGATTTGCGGGGCACTTCATGGCTTGGTGTGTAAATCAGCGGAATTAGACTCATCAGGTTTACTCATGGTGCATAGGCACTAGACCAATGCCAAGTGTTATATTGCGAGGAAGTCTAATATTGAAGAAGCTCCATGTATCCAGAGATATCAAAAAGCAATGGCTGGATGTCGTCTTTATGTTGATGTTTTCGATGGTCTTGCCGAAATTGATGGACACTTCTCCCTCGAGTAGCCTCACAACGAGGCTCGCTCTTTTCTCCATTTATCTTTTGGGTTGTTTTCGCCCTACTGCGACATGAGGTGTGCAGCAAGAGATGGGAGGTGTAGGGCAACAGGGCAGGACGGGTGATCAGACACTACTGCAGGTCTCGGGGAGCGCCGCGTGTCGTGGAACCGGATCATCCAGTCATCCGCTTCCCCTCTCCTCCAAGTGGGGATGCAGTCGCAGGCACGTATGCAGGTCGAGCTCGCTCTCCAGCCACCTCTCCCATCTGCACCTCACATCCCAGCGAATCTAGAGTAGAGGGGTATGGACGCCCCAATGCGCAGCGAACTAGGTCTAGGTACATCTTCCCTCTCTATCTCCTACTCCCCATCTATCTGCATCCTTATCCGCTCCCGCATCTGCATCTAGTTGTCAAGTGTATGCGCCATCATCACATCACGTTCTTTGTCTCCGCCGCATGAGAGACAGCGCCAGTCAGGTGTTAGACATACCTTAGGCTGCCCGTCGATGCGACACGCATGATAGAGAGCCTGCGACAACGCGACACTTGCGACGGGAGCGACAAGTCTTCTCCAACACACTAGAGCAATCATCCATCTCTCTCATCTTCACCAGCGCACAACACTTCGCCGATAGTGACTGCGAACGCACCCCGGAGCAAGCAATACCGCGCCTGCCGCATGATCGACCACCACTCGACCGCCATGACCGCCCGGCAAGCATACCTCGAACTCTCTGGCAACAGCCTCGCCGCCAGCGCCAACATGGACAGCCCCGAACTGCCCACCAACTCGCGGGAATTCTCCCCTACTCTCCCCGACTATCCAAGCCAGCACTCCGGCTTCCGCAGCAACATCAACAGCGATTACTCCGAACAGACGAGCAGCAGTAGAAGGAGTTACAGCCCGCCCGCCTGGCGGAAAGCAGGGAGCGGCTGGTTCAATCACCACCACGATCAGTCATCGCTGTCTCCCAGTCGCGCACGAGGGTATAGGAGCAAGGAGCCAAGTCCACAGTACCACGATGCGATAGAAGAAGACGACGGAGACATGACGCTCCACCAGGCCGCAGCGAGAATACCGCTGCCCCTCAGTCCGACAAAGGGGAGAAGTCCAAGTAACAGTCCTGAGCCGAACTTTGGCGCAGGGGCCGGTGAGGTGGACAGAGGTGGCGGTGGCGGTGGTGGAAATGTGAATGCCAGCGACGACACAGACAGCCCCGCTTTAGAAACGCCCACGCAGAGTAATTGTAAGTGTCATCCTTTTCGTTCCTCTTGAAGTTCATCTTTGATACTTCGTTCCTACTTCGTACACACTGTATGCGCATGATTTTTCAATATGCGCGTGCAGATGAGCGTCAAGGCCATGCCTCGTGCGGATCACCATTCTTCACACAGGCAGTCGCATGGGCGTTGCATCAGCATGGACTCCTCTCTCACAGCCGCGACCATCATCAGCTCCACCCATGTACCAACACAGCCCAAGCTAATCAGAGGTCCATACATAGACTTCCGCCTTTCCACCCGCCTTGACGTGGTCCAGAAGACTCAGCCCATAGAAGAAACGGTTGCCACCCTCCGCAAAGCCTATGCGCATGTTCGTCAGTCTAAATGGCACGCTTTTGCCTACGCCATCGTCGCATTGGTGGCGTGGTCACTTGCCGTCAACCTTTTCACCACGCCTACGTTCGGGCCGGTACCCGACCTGATCAAAGTTGCTGGACTTGCAAAGTCATTCGAGCCTGCCATCTACTACTCAGAGCGAGGACATGCTCAGATCAGCGAACTGGATGAGACTGGCGTCGCGGTATGGGATTTAGGCGAGAGCGTGCGAAACACGAACATGACCTCAGCGCCCATCATTGTGCACCAGCTCGACGAGCTAAGCGACTCCATCAAGACGCTCGCCTCCGAGCTCACGCGCTTCTTTGCCGGCGTAGATGGCGACATCGACAACATCCTCCTAACAATGGAATGGGCCCAACGCGAGCTAACCAACCTCGCCGCATCCCCAACCAGCACAATAAGTTCCGTCTGGTCCAACACGCACGCCCTGCTGACCCGCGCGGGACTCATGAGCTCCAGCCAACTCGCCCAAAACCTCTTCGGCCTAACCCGCCACCAACACAACCGCGCCACGCTCGAACGCGTCTTCACGGAATACCTCTCCGTGCTGGAAGAAGCCATCTCCTCCGAACTGCAATACAGCACGCAGCTCTTCCAGCTCTTCGAAGCCATCGATAAACAATTCCTGAACCTCCAACGCTCCGTGATCCGGGAGCAGGACACGCAAGAGCGGCTGGAAAGCGACTTCCTCGGCTCGCTCTGGGTCAAAGTGATCGGGGTCAACGCGTCGAAACTGCGCAAGTACGAGAAGAACCGCGACCTGCTGGCCTCGGTCCGCGATCGTACCGTCCTCAATAAACGCGTCCTCGTCGATCATAATCAGCGGCTGAGGCAGCTGCAGAGTAATCTGGAGACCCTAAGGAGGAAACTTGTCTCCCCGCTCGTCAGGGGCATGAATAGTAGTACCCTCAGCGTTGAAGAGCAGGTCAAGGGTTTAGAGGGGACGTATGTCCAGCTTAAGACTAGTCGCGAGACGCAGAGGCGGAAGATGTTGGAGTTGGTTTTCGGCGCTGGGGATAGGAGACATGGGGTTGGTGCTGGTGGGGTTCGGGGGATTGGTGAGTCGAGTATGGGATGATAAGGGGATGGGATGGGTTTTGGATGGGTTTTGGGTTGGGTTTTTGGTTAACTTTGAGAGGTGTTGGCTTGGGTTTTGAGGGGTTGGTCACTGAGAGTTGGATATGGTGTTGTTTGACGGCATGGCAGGATCGCTTTTGCATATGGGGGATTTCGGGAGGCGTTTGGTTGGGATTAGAAGTACATCTGACGAGGATCTAGTGCAATTCCTGGAGCTTTAGGTACTTTGTTGCATAGTGCAGGGAAGACGATTGTCGTTCGTACATGCTAGATACGAGTCACTTTAAACTCTCTTTCAAGGTTGTGAACAGGCTGACATTGTTTCATCAGATGGAGATCGTCCATGAGCCCGGGATGACCAACCTTCTGTAGACGCACGAGACGTCACATCCACCAGCAGAGACTACTGCAACTTTCAAGGTCAAGACAAGTCAAGCTCAAGCTAAGCTATCCCCCTCTCGTTCTCCGTCTCCCCTCGTACCGTCAGCGGGACCGACCAATCCGGCATGTCGAGCTCTACTTTTAAGCACCACCTTCACAGAGACAACACCTCTGCCGCGTTTAGTCAGAGATGAGCAAGCAAGTCCTGACGCCTCTCTCGTCAAAGCTGGGCCAGGCAAGAGCTGCTTTTGCTGTTTATATCATAGCCTCTCGCTTTTAATGCGCTGGTTTTTTGATCCCCGAATTGATTACAAGGACCTCATACAGTATCACTCTCACCTCCAGCTGAACTACATCACTCATAAAAGTTTCGAACACTCAAGGACGAGAAGGACACACTTTCTCCAACAACCATGACGACGGTAAGATCTCCTCCCAGTCCCGATCACCATCCGTCTATCAACTCCACTAACCAACAACCTCCATTCCAGCCAAAACAAATGCGCGCCGCAGTGATCTACACCGCCGGCGGACCGGAACAACTCAAGCTCGAAAACCGCCCAGTCCCAACCGCAAATCCCGGCTGGGTCCTGATCCGCATCAAAGCCATCGGGCTCAACCGCTCCGAGCTCTTCACCCGCCAGGGCCACAGTCCCGTCACGTTCCCGCGGATCCTGGGGATCGAAGCGACGGGACTCGTGGAAGCGGCGCCGGGCGGGGAGTTCGCGGTGGGGGATGTCGTCGTCACTGCGCTAGGCGGGATGGGGAGGGAATTCGACGGGTCGTACGCGGAGTTCTGCTGCGTGAGGGCGGAGCGGTGCCAGAAGATTGTATGTACTTTGCCCTGGGAGGTTCTTGGGGCGTGTGGGGAGATGTTGCAGACGGCGTATGGGGGATTGTTTGATGCTTTGCAGATGGAAGCGGGCGAGTCGCTTTTGGTTCGGGGCGGTACAACGAGTGTAGGGCTTGCGGCGGCGGCGATTGCGAAGAGTCATGGGATCTTGGTTGTCTCTACCACGCGGAAGTTGGAGCGTGAGAAGTTGTTGCTTGAGAATGGCGCGGATATGGTTGTTGTTGATGATGGTAAGATTGCTGAGCGGGTCAGGGAGAAGACTGGTGGTGGTGTGAACAAGGTTCTTGAGTTGATCGGGACGACCACGCTCCTGGACTCCCTGCAATGTGCTAAGAAACATGGGATCGTGTGTATGGTCGGTATGGTTGGCGATAGTAAGTCATTTGTCTTCCCGATGGCGTGGCCTCTGCACATCTGCTACAGAGGACGTGTGATGGCGCATATTCGAAGGTTCGTAATCTTTGCTGACACTGTCAGGTTGGACCCTTCCCGGTCCTTTTGAACCCATGGCGGCTATACCATCGTCGGTGTGTCTGACCATTTATGCCGATCCGAATGGTTTCATGACGACCCCATTGCAGGCGCTGGTGGAGGAGATCGAGGCTGGGAAACTCAAAGTCACCGTCGGGAAGACATTTAAGCTTGAAGACATCGTCGAAGCGCACAGGACCATGGATGAGAATCGTGCAGGTGGAAAAATTGTCGTGATGCCATAGTTCGTCCTAATGATTCGCCTTGCACTGCCCTTCATGTATTTGAACACTTCAGCAATGTTTCTCTGTCGATTCCGGCACTTTACTGTGGAGGGAGGACATGGTCCATATCCTTAGATCGTGACTCTTCCTTTCCATTGAAAAGAGCAAAGCAAGGCTCACGCAATCGACGAATTTTCATCCGTTTTGACCGATGAACTCCCCATATCTTCATTTGAAGGATCTCAGCTCTTGATGAAGGCATCACACTGATCCGCCCATAGCATAAAATCGCACCAGCAGATCATTTGCCCTGGTACGGAGGACCTGTTTTCGGCAGCTTGCAAGGAGAATGCATAGCGGATCCCTAACGTCCAATCCAGCAACAGCGCGCGGCCCAACATCTGGCGTCGACGCCGCACTGAGAGGCGAACTGCTTTGTATCCGCTGTCGAGTTTGCAAGACAGAAGTCGCAAGGTCGATGATGGCTTGGAAGTCCTGTTCGTACGCATCAAACTCAAGGGTGCCAGGACGGGCATTGGACGCCACAATGTTGCATGCAATATGGTTGGCTTTTAGAATGCGACATTGACTGAGGTCCTCGCTCGACATACCGGATGCGTAGGTGGAAAGGAATTGCGAGAAAGCGGATTCCCATCGTTGCAGCCATTGGCGGAAAGCTCTGCGTTCTTCGGCTTGCGTGTTTTGTAAGACTGGTGATGACGGGTTGCTGGTTTGTGGCTGACAGCACTGCTCAAAGCGAGCAAGCTTGTTACAGCAATGTAGGAGGGTTGCATGAGCCTGGTTTAAGCTAGTGATGCGAGAGACGGAGGGCATAGGTAAGTCTCGTGAGAATGACTCCATGTCAGACTTATTCGGAGATCTTGTTTCAATCCGCAGTCTTGTTGAGAGAGGGGTATCCAACGGATTTGGATGTTGCAACTGAGCCGTAGTGACTGAAATCATTCTGTCGTGAGTGTGCGCGAGTGAAGGTACGTTGACCACACTTGGCAGTTACCCTCCGCCGAAGGGCACAAGACAAATCGATGTCCAGATGTCTTGACGCTTCGGTAAAGCGTTCTCGCACTACATGGACCTGTGTTGCTTTGGACGGTTTTCTTTGGCCGCCGTGACTTGAGGAAAGGAAGGAGCTCTTGGCCCGTCCGAGCCCGCGGGAGCCACGAAAATATGAGTAAATGGCACGTACGCCACATCTCACCGTCCTTCCCAAGTATGGAGAAGTATCTGTCTGTGTCGTGGCGCGCCGCGTGGATACCACCAACATTTTAAGCGCCGTTCGGTTGTTCGGAAGACCTACCTTCGCGCCATTGGCATATTGCTGTTTCGGATACCGGGGACGTTACTAGGAGTTGGTCCCGGGTCATTACTAGGAGGTATCACGGCTACTGTACATGAGACCGTAAAGGTCGTTTCAGTAGGATCAACAAGCAGCGACTCCACTTGCAAAGGATCGCGAAGGATGCCGGGCTCGCTTATTGGTGTCCGGCGCGACGTCACCGGCATGCGACATGTCGGCGCGACGCCAATGATACGCGCTTAAACTCAGCGGAAGGTCCTAGTAGGTAGTAGCGAGTTACTGCCTTTGGCGCCGCAGCCAGATATCAGACGAATCGCCGAGGACAGCCATCTGTCAACGGCGGAGAAGAGCGCAAGAAAACATGAGTCGAGAAAGCAAGCGGTCAACAGGACCATCAGCACATCATGCTGTCATGTCAGCAGGATCAAGCCGTGGTCACTAGCCCAGCGTCCTTGGAGCCATGTGGCCGCAGGGCCCGCCTGAAGATACCGAATGCTCCATCAGACCCATCATCAGCAGACGGGGCAATTCGCTTATTCCAAGACTAAATGCGCCACAGTAAGCAACAAGGAAGCGTATCGCTGGTCCCGTTGCTAGATCCGAGAGAAAAGCGAGACGGTCATGCTTGGCCCTACTACTGTACTTCGTCGGAGCACCGGTGGGAGGGTCCCTTCATGGAAGTGGAGTCCGTGGAGGCGATTAATGGAGCGCGGCGGGAAGGACGCAGCAGGAAGGCGCGGAAGCGGTTGGAAGTGTGGTTGGCAAGGCTGGCGCGGGAGCTCGGCTCACTCGGTTGCCTTGAAGAAGCAGCTGGAGGACGGCCGCCCCCGCCGGACATTGGCGTCTTCTGCCTGAGGCTTCTCAATAGTCATGTGATCTGTAATGCACGTGATTTTGGGGCTCTTGGTCCAAGCGCAAATTCATGTGAAATTGTCTCGGCTGCATCCGGCTCGATGAAGTCAGTGCATGTCTTGTGAAAGCCAATTATTGCCGAGCTTGCGAGGCCTATATTTGCCGAGCTTGCGAGGCCTATATTACAATAGAAAACTTTACAGGGTCCACGCCAAGCTCTACTCTAATTGGTGCACAAAAATCTACGTAAACGGACGAATTTCGACCGAGAGCGGAATGTAAGCGCATACTTCGACCGAGAGCGGACTAGTTCCGCACTCGGTCGAAGTATACGCGTATTCCGCTCTTGGTTAAATTCGTTCGTTAGTTAGCTATAGTAAGTTAGTTAGTTAATTAATTAGTTAATAAGTAAGTTAGTTAGTTAGTTAGTTAGTTAGTTAGTTAGTTAGTTAGTTAGTTAGTTAGTTAGTTAGTTAGTTAGTTAGTTAGTTAGTTAGTTAGTTAGTTAGTTAGTTCTATTAGGTCTATTAGGTCTATTAGGTCTATTAGGTCTATTAGGTCTATTAGATCTATTAGGTCTATTAGGTCTATTAGCTCTATTAGTTCTATTAGTTCTATTAGTTCTATTAGTTCTATTAGTTCTATTAGTTCTATTAGTTCTACTAGTTATATATAAATATTATTATTATTATACCTACTAATTACTATTAGTCTAGAAACTAATCTTAACATCTGTTTATTAATCGCTAAAATACTAATTAAAAGGTTAAAAAAAAAGAAAGAGCTTACTAAGCAAGCGAGGCGCTATCTTTGAGCTTGCTCTCGAGGGATCCTAGTGCTCTAGCTTGCTTTGTACCGAGGCACATGGAGTGCTCACTATTGCTGACGACCGAGCCTAGGTGTTCTGTCTTGTGGTGTAGGTAGTTGATCAAAAGAACGTGGTAGGCCTTTCTCACCCCATCACAACTGCTATCTCCTCTCCATTTACTCTATCATCCCCTACAACCACCTTCTCTTAATCCAGCAAGCCCGCCAATATGTCCGCACAAGGCCGTATCTCACAAGTAGCTGGGCACATGAACGCCACTGGAGCCGCTGGTCTTACAGAGAAACATCCCGACGATGTCGTCGTCACCACCGCCCTCCGCACCGCAATTACGAAGGGAGGCAAGGGCGGCTTCAAGGACACCGCGGCGGCGGATCTGCTGCACGGCGCTTTCACTGGCCTGATTCAGAGGTCGGGAATCGACCCCAAGCTCGTAGAAGACATCGCCGTAGGCTGTGTGTTGGCCCCAGGTGGCGGCGCGACCGAATACAGAGCCGCTGCGCTCGCGGCCGGCTTCCCAGAGAGTACCGCAGTCAAGAGCTTGAACAGACAGTGCAGCTCGGGCCTGGCAGCATGCGTGGACATCGCTAACGCGATCCGCACTGGCATGATCGACGTCGGCGTCGGTGCGGGCGTGGAGAGCATGAGCACTCAGTACGGTCCCCAAGCCGTCTCCGAGTTCTCCGACCTGCTCGAGAATCACGAGACGGCAGCCGAGTGCAAGGTACCCATGGGTATGCTGAGCGAGAACATGGCCAAAGACAGAAACATCAGTCGCAAGGACCAGGACAAGTTCGCAGCTGATAGCTACCGCAAGGCGGGAGTTGCGCAGAAGCAGGGGCTCTTCAACGACGAAATCGTGCCCATGAAGGTCAAGTGGACGGACCCAAAGTCAGGAGAAGAGAAGGAAGTCACGGTGAGCGCCGACGACGGTGTACGTGAAGTGACCGAAGAGAGCCTCGGCAAGATCAAGCCCGCCTTTGCGAAGAACGGCTCGATCCACGCCGGCAACGCTTCGCAGATCTCAGACGGCGCGGCCGCAGTCCTGCTCATGAAGCGCAGCACCGCCGAGCGTCTCGGACAGAAGATCCTGGGCAAGTACGTCGCCGCATCAGTCGTCGGAGTACCACCGCTCCTTATGGGCATCGGGCCCTGGAAAGCCATCCCCGTCGCGCTTGAGAAAGCCGGCGTAAGCAAGAACGACGTCGATATCTACGAGATCAACGAGGCGTTCGCATCCCAGTGCCTGTGGTGCGCGAACGAGCTGGGTCTCCCAATGGAGAAGATCAATCCCAAGGGCGGCGCTATCGCTTTCGGTCACCCGTTGGGTTGCACGGGCGCACGACAGGTTAGCACGCTTCTGTATGAGCTGAAGAGGACGAATAAGAAGATCGGTGTGACTAGTATGTGTGTCGGTACGGGGATGGGTATGGCTGCGGTTTGGGTCGCCGAGTAGATGATGACTTTAGTAATGCATAGTTTGTAGTTAGTAGGCAATGCCTGGCGCATGGGCTGTTTCAAGTCTTCAGAGTATTCCCTAATCTCGCTCCACCATGCGATCGCAGTTATTCGAATCATTATCGCGAACGTTGTTTTGATTGTACGCCATAGCCCGTGCAACAAAGCTAAACCAGCGCTTCTTCTGACAATCCTTAACCTCTAGCTCGTTTGGGCGCTATTCGCAAGCAGTATCTTAAGGCCAAAGAAGTGGTGTTTGAGACTTCTATGCTATTAGACATCCGAACGATTGTAAAGACAGAGGTCGAAACTTGTGGTACATGCAGTACCGTCTGATCTGTAACTGCTTCACTGTTCCTGACTGGGGCAATCAAGGGTCGAATACCACCAATCTTCAGGGATGTGCACTGTCAGCTTGGTGTAATGGCGGGAATGATATGAATGCATTCGAGCTACCATCGCAGACGTGCACGACTTGTATCGTCGATCGTCAATCTGCGCATGGCTTCCATAAGCATGTCTACATCTTTCTATTTCGCTCGTTTATCTTCGTAATTACCTAGATTCACTAGGCGGAGCTGCCCAGGCAAGGAGAGGGTCGAGTCATGAGTGGCCTGAGATCTTCTACACAAAAGTCAGCGTGAGTGAAATGATTTCAATTTAGAGAACAACGACACCCTACTTTGGGGATTTTACCATGAGGATCGATGGCATTAAAGAAGATGGCGATTCTTATCAGTGGAGATATCTTATCTGTTTCCCCATATTCGGCTGCGCCCGCTGAACGTCACTGCAGCGCACAGGCCAGTTCTGCCTGAAACTAACGCGTCGCAAAGCTTCACGTTCGAGGTTTCATCAGTGAAGGAGAGCTGGACTCGACGACTCGAGAAGTTGAGCTTACACTTGGACTGCGAATCATCCTCCCATAAGGACTTTGATAGTTGCGAGCGCGTAACCAAGACTAATAGCCGTTCAATGCAAAGCGGGGAGACTCGTCCAGCCAGCGTGTCGCGGAGTTGCCTCGACATGGGCGATCTGTATCAGTGAAGATTTCCGGTATCACAGCCGCCGCCAGAGATCTTTACTGCACCACCACGTGTCGAGAGGCAAATTTATACTTCAGAATGCCTGTGGATCTTCCTCCAAACGCCTCGATCGAGGAGATCCAGGATGAACTCGATTTCATGGACCACCTTATCTCCACGCTCGACCCCGAAGCCGATGATTATCGAGAAACGCTCGACGGGCATGAGAACACCAAGCGTGAGCTGAAAGAGTGGCTACAGACCAGGTATGAAGAACAAGAGACATCACCCCATTGGGGCTCGGATGGCACGGCAGACCAACCCAACGGTTTTCAAAATCCCACAATGAATAGGCAGCCTTCTCATAGTGGCCAAGGCTATCTTGCTGCTCCGCAAGCTCAAGGTATTAAGCGGGGTCTGGGGCTCGACAGTTATGGTCAGCCTTCGAAGCGACCCACACCAGATCCCTCCACCGTCGGGACGCCAACATCTTCGCAAGACTCTGACGAGCCCATATTCTTTCCTGGCCGTAGCAATGGATCTGAAGATCGTGTCAGACAACGACAGACTCAATATGAGGCATCAATGAAGCGAAAGAGGGATGCCGAGGAGGCGGACAGAGCATTGGCACAGAGTCTAAGCCAGCCGCAGTCGCGACCAGCCTCGACCTTTGCTTCTTCGTCGCGCCCAGGTGTTCAAACGACTATCGGACACAACGGCGCATTCATGAGGCCGCCCTCAGTCAAGCGAGAGCACAGCGAATCGCGACAACCCTCTCCCTTTTATCCTTCTGCATCACAAAATCAGCCAGCTAGGGCCACTTTCAAAGCGCCACCACAAGTTCCTTCGCAGCGATTCCAACCTGAGCGATCAATCAAGTCGGAGCCGGGCCCATCCTCATCGCAGCAGTTGCCGCAGAGACCGCGCCCATACAATGGTGGCGTTATTGACCTCACTGGAGACGATGACGACGATGACGAAGACGTGTCGGAGATTGCACCAGCCAGGTTTACGCCTAGTGCTCGTACTCCTCGGCCAGCTTATGGTGGGTATGGCGGACCTCCTAGATACCCTATGCCAGGTTCCTTTCCAGTCTCATCTACACCAAGTCAAATGCCTCAGCCTGTATACAGTACAGCGACGCCTTCGTACCCCAGCTACGGCACACTCAATAGCAACAGCTACTGGGACGCGCAGTCTGCCATGAGAGGCCACAATGGCTACAGCGGCTACAATGGTCACCCCGGCTATAAAGGCTACGGCAGCAACATCGAAGAGGCGAATTACCTGATCAACGGAGGGCGCTCAGGGGGCACCGGCTCTAGCATCGATCCCTTCTCACTTGATGACGATATACTTTTCGGAGGTATGCGCCCGAGTCCATTGGGCCAGCATGCATATTCTGGATTTGAAGACCTGTACAATAGTCGCTACGACGCCATTGCCGACATGGATCCAACCAGGACAAAAGAGGAAATCAACGCGCTCTTGAACAACATTAGGCCAGATGAGGAGCTCCCGGAACATCTACGAGTGCACACGCCGGAAGCAATGGCGGTCAAGCTTCACAAATACCAGGAAATGGGCTTGACCTGGCTGAAGAATTGCGAAGAGGGAACCAACAAAGGCGGTGTCCTGGCCGACGACATGGGCCTTGGCAAGACTATCCAGATGCTCTCATTGATGGCGACGCGGCGTTCCGAGGACCCCAGGCTCAAGACGACGCTAATAGTCGCCCCGGTGGCGCTCATGAGACAGTGGAAGCAAGAGATCCAGTCGAAGATCAAGACTGGCCCTCGACATTCCATGAGTGTCTTCATTCATCACGGGTCGGCGAAAAAGAAAGACTTCAAAGACCTCCGCGTCTATGATGTAGTCTTGACTACCTATGGCAGTCTCGCTTCGGAGCTGAAGAAAATGGAAAAGTTCACTCTGCGTCAGAAGAATGATCCCGATGCGCGCCCGTACCCACATGAGAAGTGCGCCCTCATCGGCCCAGATGCACATTGGTACAGAGTGATTCTAGACGAAGCGCAGTGCATTAAAAATCGCTCAACGGCAACCGCAAGGGCCGCATTTCAGCTAAACGCGCAATATCGCTTCTGCATGACTGGCACACCGATGATGAATCACGTCGACGAACTCTTTTCGCTTGTACACTTCCTACAAATTAGACCTTATCATAGATGGGAGAAGTTCAGGACTGACTTTTCAGGCCCATTGAAAAAGGGTTCGGAGGTTCTGAGAGAATCGGCAATGAGGAAGCTGCAAACGCTGATCAAGGCAATTATGATCCGTCGAACAAAACAGAGCACTTTCGAAGGCCAGCCTATTCTAGTCTTGCCCGACCGTACTGCGGCTGTCGACAATCCTGAGTTTGACGAAGGTGAGCGCGATTTCTACGAGCATCTGGAAAAAGGCACTAGACTTCAATTCGAGAAGTACTACTCTGAAGGTACTGTGGGTAAGCAGTACTCGGCTATCCTCGTCCTCCTGCTTCGTTTGCGCCAAGCGTGCTGCCATCCTTACCTCATCAAAGATTATGGCGTGGCAGGTGTGGCAGACATGAAGCAGGACGAAATGCTAGAAATGGCAAAGCAACTCGATCCCCAGGTCGTAGCACGCATCCGCGAGAAAGAGGGCAACTTTGACTGCTCCATCTGCTTTGATGCTGCGCCTGATCCAGCTATTTTCATTCCTTGCGGTCACGACGCCTGTTTGGAGTGCTTTTCGCGGATTACTGATTCGTCGAACGCTATTGCTGCAGGTGCTGACGATGGCGATGGAGCAGCCGCCAGATGTCCGACTTGCCGTGGACCCATTCACAAGAAACGAATCACGGACCTTAAGAACTTCAAGAGAGTGCATCAGCCAGAGCTGCTGACGGAAGACGAACGCAAAGAAATGGATATTCTTGACGATGACGACAAAAAAGATAATGAGGATGACGAGAGTGGGTCTGAGAGCGAGTCGGAAACGGAATCAGACGACGAGGGTGCTGACGACGTCGACGAGCGCGGCAACTTGAGGGGCTTTGTGATTGCTAACGACGATGACGAAGCGGATCTCTCAAGCGCTGGTCCTTCAGACGCAGCAGGAAACAAGGCCCGCTCTCGCAAGGCTTCAGGCAAGTCAAAGAAGGGCAAGAAATCGAAGAAGGCAAAAGGAAAAGAGAAGGCGAAATCCAAGAAGAACGTCACGCTGGCAGACTTGAAGACGCTTGGCGCTCGCAACGCAACGTTTCGCAAAAAGTACCTTCGCCAGCTGCGAGAGACTTGGGTCTCTTCGGCCAAGATTGAGAAGACGCTGGAAATTCTCACGGCTATCATGGATGTTAAGGTTGAAGGCGAAAAGGTCCTGATCTTCTCCCAATGGACTACCTTGCTCGACCTTCTGGAGATCCCGATCGATGAGCGCGGCTGGGGTTACCGTCGGTACGACGGCAGCATGAATGCTAAGCTGCGCGAGGACGCCGTAGACGACTTCCGTTCGCAGCAGGACGTGCGCATCATGCTCGTCTCACTCAAAGCCGGCAACGCTGGCCTGAACCTAAACATGGCCAGTCAAGTTATCATCATGGATCCCTTCTGGAACCCCTTCATCGAAGAGCAAGCGATTGACCGTTCGCACCGTCTAGGCCAGACTCGCCCCGTGCAGGTCCATAAGCTGCTGATCCAAAATACGGTCGAAGACAGGATCATGGAGATCCAGGAGAGGAAGCGGGAGTTTGTCGGTGAGGCGTTGGACGAAGCGGCTGGGAAGAGTCTCTCGCGTCTGAACGTCCAGGACCTCGCGTACCTCTTCGGTGTCACGAGGAACCCGAGCTAAGCGCAGCGAGGCGCCATAATTACAACACTGCTTAGAAATGCGCTACTTACGACACATATGTTACAGAATTCTGCCAACAGGGTTCACAGCTATCAGAACCTGGCGAATGGCTACGAAGAACACGTCACATACATCATTTTGCTCTTTCTCTCTCGGCTGAAAGATTTATCGGGATGACTATATAAAAAGGGACGGACGAGCGAAGGTTTATACTCATATGGCGTTATACTACCGGAAGCTCACATCATTGATACCCACAAGCTCGGCTTTTTCCCCCTCAGGAGTTGGGATCCTGTATGTAAAAATACTGCATATAAATACAATTTTTGGTGCAAAGTAGCTTGCGCTTTTTCACCGAGGAAAGAGTGAAGTTAGGTTCATAGTGAGAAAAAGGCTACATATGACCCACCCCCAAAAAGCTCACCTGCCCAAGAGGTCCTTGGGAGACTGTGCTTTTACTCTCAACCGTATCATCTCCCCATAAGCCGGTTCAATTTCCTGATCTCCGTCCATCGCGTCTGGCTGCCCATCTCAAGTAAATTGATCCTCCGCATTTTCTGCGAGGGGTTCCCAATCACGACGGCCTTCCAGTCGGTATCATCAGCCGCTCCTCTTCCCACAGCAGTACCTCCGGCAGCAGTGTTGTTCCACGCCGTACTCCCCTTCCGCGTCGCGGCGCCAAAGACGCTATTGGGTATGACTTGCACTTCCTTCCAGCGCCACATGATGAACATGAACAGTAGCGTCACGAAGAGTAGAATGGCCGCGACGATAGAGACGGCGACTTGGGCGCCGAGGGCGCGGGTGATATCGCCCGAGACGCCGGTAGCGGCAGCCGCGAGGAAGAAGCCTAGGGACTGGGCGGCGAAGAAGCCGGCGCAGACGCGGGGGAAGGAGGAGTAGTTGGTGCGGCGGCGCCGGGTCGTTTCGGCCATCGAGTTCAGTCGGTGCTTGGAGTTGACGCCCGGTTGCAGGTCGCAGGTGTCGAAGGTTTCCATGATGAGGCCGACGCATTCGGCCATGGCGAGGCAGGAGAGGAAGCCGATGAGGCCCGTGAAGAGGACGGGGGCCGTCCAGCTGATGGATTCCCCGGAGGCGGTGAGGGCGAAGGCTAGCGCGGCGAAGGGTAAGAGGAGCGTGAAGATGCAGCGTCGCACGAGGTGGGACGACTAGGTCAGCCGCGGGGCGCGCATCGTCATGCTGTCCGTTCGCTGGGGGGTGAATCTTGCTCGGCTGAAGATTGAGGCTTTGGCTAGTGGCGTGGCGAAGAAGGCTCCGATGGCGAGGGAGAGGGAAGCGAGTCCGACGTACTGTGACTGCCAGGTATAATCTCGGGATAGCAGGGCGCCGAGAAAGAGGATGACGAGGGTCACTTGGGCATAGATCCAGCCAATGTAAGAGCCCAGAACAAAGAAGCCAGGTTGACCGATCATGCGTTTGGTTAGGACAAGTCCCGCCCAGACTTCTTGAAACCACCATTTAGGTCCATCGTTGGAGATGTGCAATTTGACTTCGCCTCGAGCGACCCGTCTGCGGAGCCGATCGTCATCATCGAAGAAATGTGCGATCGAGCGTCTGTACGGAGCACGTCTGGTCTCGGGGATGATGACGTTGACCAGCAGGAAGAACGCCAGGAGGATAACGACAATGTAGAAGCCCCAGCTCGGATCGAGGCCGGCGATGATGCATGCACCGATACAGAAGCCGATGGAGAGGGATCCGACGAAGCAGAAGGACCAGATCCCAAGCCAGATGCCGACACCGCCTCCTTGCCGTCTCACATCATCATTGTTGACGAACTCCTGATGTGGCGCTTCCGACATGAGCGAGCTGCCGAACAGGTCAAGGAGAGTGGGCAGCTGGTTGATATTGGCGAAGCCCATTGCGATTCCTGTGAAGATGCGAGGCAGCAGCAAACCAACCCTGGTGATCGTACTATCCGGGCGTGACTGGTTGCCGCTAACGGCTATCGCTTGCGGGAACTGCAAAGGTAGCATCAAGGCAAAGGCTAGGAGAGTGTAGGGCTTACGGCCGTGAAGCAAAGGTAACGGCCAGAAGATGAAAGTAGTCAATCCAAGACCACAGAAAAGCCTAGTGAAGTTAGATCGGGTCGAGTCTGTCTTCGTTTACAACTGTACTCACAAGACATTGCCCATGAGCACCTTGTGGCTGACGTCGGCAATCTGATACTGCATCTTGGGCACCTCCCCCGCCTAAACACAACATCCATCAGCAAACGCACGCTTCGTCCAATCTT
Source organism: Hortaea werneckii (assembly GCA_037044905.1). Taxonomy (NCBI): domain Eukaryota; kingdom Fungi; phylum Ascomycota; class Dothideomycetes; order Mycosphaerellales; family Teratosphaeriaceae; genus Hortaea; species Hortaea werneckii. Next base: position 11,560 of record JBAOKB010000035.1, on the reverse strand, counting down.
CTCGCGCACACTTACATATATCCCCGCAATCAACCCGATAAACACAGTATTGAAGCACGCCGCCGTGGCGGCAATCCTCTTGCGTACCGGATGCCACTCCCTCGCGATCGGCTGCCGTCTATGATACCTCCCAAGGCTGAACCCCTGGCCCTCGCGGAGCGAGATGTGCTTTCTGCGTGGATTCTTTAAGCTCACGTCATTGGTCGGCACGATGGCCGCGCGGGAAGGGTCACTGACCTCACGTATTTAGCATCTTGATCATCTTCTTCAGGTCGTCGGGTCCTCTCGCGGAGGAACAAAGGGGGATCTTGAGGAGGAGGAGGCGGTGGTGCTGGTGCTTTGGAGACTGACCTGGTGTCTGTGACTGAGGACAGTCTCCGGGCTGCTTCGGTAGGGTTGACGTTTGGGTGCCGGTAGTAGGATGATTCGAAAAAGTCGGAGACGTGTGGGTGATTCTTTCCACGTTTGTGGGGGTGCCTCGTTCCGTGAGGCGTGACGTTGTCGTCGACGGCGAGCTTCGGTGGTTCACTGGAGGTCGGCACGTGCTCCAGCTCTCTGAGCTCGATCGGCTTCGCACTGGTCTCATGCAGCGGTCGAGCGGGCTTTGCCGGCTTGTGCTGCTTTTGTTTGTTTCCAGAAGTTGGTCTCTCCTCGACAGGCAGATCAGGCAAAGGAGGGTTCATGCTCTTCCGTACGCCGGGCTGGTAAGCAACAGACTCTCCCTGATCGTTGTAAAAATCAGCAGCGGCACCAAAGCTTTTCTTCGCTGCAAGAGACGCCAGGGATCGCGCTTTTGCGCTCTGGATATCGTTGTACGCAAAATCTCTGACGATCGACTCGACAGATGGCGGCTGATAGAGTCCAGGTGGTGTAGGCGCAATAGAAACGTCTTCTGCGGACGAGCCAGAATGCATCGAAGCACGACGAGGCACGGGCTGTTTGCCATGTTTCGTGTACGGTGCAGCCAGTAGAGGCGACTTCGAAGATTGGGCAGTGACCAGAGTCGGGGCCGTCTCTGCAGAATGCTCACGGCTGTGCTGGAGATCCCACAGGTCGTGCTCATCGGAGAACTCGCCGTCTGTGGAAATACCTGATTCTGAAGGCGACAGCCGGAGCGGAGAATTAATTGGACGGGCCGTGCTTCGACGATACAAGGCTGTCGTGCTGGCATTGTGTAGAGCAGATGAAGCACCTTCCAAAATCCAGGCCACCTCGTTAGAGTGACCACGCCCTGCAGCTTCATCGGCTGCACCGAAAGCCTTGCCCATTAGCTTCTCATGATCTCGGATCGCAGTGTCCATTTTGCGTGTCTCACGACGCAGGTCGTGACTTGTGGTGGCGATAGGCGGTGGGTGGCGTGGGATAAGAGGCGGCTTGACAGTGTTCTTTGGCGAGATATTCCGCGGTGAATTCGAGGCATCTGTGCTAGTAACTAGGTGAGACGGAATGTCTGTGGAATGAGAAGAACTCTCCATCAAATGAACAGGCAACTCATGGAGAGTCTTCTTTCGGCTATCGTTGCCGTCAACATGCTGAGGCACATCTGATCCAGTCGATACAAGCCCAGCTTGTTGTGTCTTGTCGTGAGATTGTATCGAGGTAGTTCTCTGGTCAGACGGTTGCTGCACTGTCCGGGTAAGTCGCGGCTTTACGGGACGATCGATTTCACCAGGATGAGACACAGAGGCTGCCTTTTGCGGCATTGCCTCTGCCAAATCGGCTTTTACTTCCTCACGTGCCTGGACAGTGGTCGTACTGCACTCACAGTCGCTGTTCATCATCTTGCACTTACGCTTGACAGCGCCGGGAGCTAGCTCCGCGTGCGAAGGAGGCAGTCTGCCCTTTATCCATTGCTGCTTGAGAGAAGGACCAGGCTCCTGGCGGCTCAAATGCTCTTTGCGGTCTGCCGCCTTCTGCACCTGGCGCTGATAATGAGTTAAGTCTACCTGACGCCTTGGGATAGGCTGGTGTACTATGCGATTGGAGCTGACGGGGGCTGTGACGGGTATTGTTGGCGGGTGCTCAACGTCGGACGAAGAGACCGTGGTGCTATACTCGGATTGGGTATAGTCTTCCAGATCGACCTTCTTCGTCTTCTCCAGACCGAACGCTTGCTTGGCTTGGTGCTTCGAACGCAGAGGCTTGACGCCAGGCCTAAGTTCAGCGCCGAGCGAAAGTGATCTCTGTGGCCGGACTTGTTTCTCGCCTTGGTCCATGGACCGAGTAGATCCGACAGCTCGGACAGACATGTCGTGGCCGAGCGAGGTGATAGACGGTCGCTTTGCCGAGGACAGCATTGCCGTGTCAGAAGCTTTCGATTCTCTCTTGCCATTCAAAGAAGCTGCCTCGACTGGAGCCACAGCCGGAGCAGCCCCTTGAGACATACCCAGGTCTTTCTGCTTTAGCGCACCGGCCGAATCCTGCCCAATCCGAGCCAACCCAGCCAATTCAACTCCTCCAGCTTCCGCAGAAACCCTCTTCGCCACTCCACCATCTTTCCCTTCCTTCTTTGCAAGCCAAGGCAACTGCTTCCGCTTAACAACTAAAGGCTGCACACCAGCATGATAATGTGTCTGAGCGCGGCGATCTAGACCAACATCCTGCAGCTTTTCGGACGCAGTGCTGTTCTGACGAGAGGGCTTCGCGAGACCTAAACTCGGCCGGCGAGCGAAAGGGTCAACGACTTGGCCGGGGCTGGTAGATTGAGACATGATACCCATAGCAGTCTCTCAAGGTCGGCGATTGGTGAATGGCTGGTGGACGTAGTGATATGTGATTGTTCGTAGGTAGCGCGAGATCAGGGTTGCGATTGCGGTCTAACCTGGTGAGGTGTGACTGGTGTAATCAGCTCTTCTCGCTTTGCTGGAATGTAAAGAGTAAGAAGGACGGTGCTTGAGGAGCAGAGACGACGCTCAGCGCTGTGCCTCTGCGTAGGGTATGGCGACAGGATGGGACATGACTGGAGGATGATGAGATGGGAAAGTGTGCGTTGCGGGTGCTGAATCGATTGAATGAGGTTCAGAGTACATTTGAGATGACCGGCGTCGCCGAAGGAAGCTGCCGTCGTGCGTACTTGCTGAGTCTGGTCTTCTTGTGGTCGACCGGCAGACTTGACAATCGGTGCTCGGCGGCGGCTCCGGCGACAGGTGCTACACAGGAAATCGTCCAAATATTTTTTCATTACCTTATCGTATCGACTGGACTGGTGAGACTCGATCTGAAAAATTGCCGAGTATTTTTTACATGATTATCATTATTCCTCAAACTTAATCTTACCCGCACTTACATCCGGATAGACATCGAACCTTCTCTGGCCATAAATGGGGATCCCCTTCCTCGTCTCTTCGATCTTCTCATTAGTCAAGTCCGCGTAGACAATATCCTCCTTTTCCTCCAGCTGGGCGAGGATCCCGGCATTGGGATCGACGACCATACTGTGACCCCAGGCATTATAATCCGCCTGCATATCCCTCGCCGGACTGCACATGGCGGTGTAGACCTGGTTGTCCATAGCTCTCGCCCGCGCTTGTAGCTCCCAGTGCAGAGCGCCGGTGGTGAGGTTGAAAGCACCCGGGTAGACGCACAGGAAGGCGCCTTTGCGGGCGGCGATCATGGCGAGCTCGGGGAAGCGCACATCGTAGCAGATGGCGACTGCGATCTTGCCGTATTCGGGCAGGTCGACCAGCGTGACCTTGTTGCCGGGTGAGAGGACTTCGCTCTCGCGGAAGGTGATCTTGCCTGGGATGTCGATGTCGAAGAGATGCACCTTCCGATGTGTCGCCAGGAGCTTCCCGTTCGGATCAAATGTCAAACTGGTGTTGTAGTACTTTTTCGTCTCCTCCCAGTATTCGGGTATACTGCCTCCGACGAGGTAGGCTTTCGCTTCTTTGGCAATGTCGCTCAGGGCATGGAAGGATGGGGATTGCTCCTTCGTTGGCGGCGAAGGGAGGAGGGTCTCGGCGTATTTGGGGAAGTATTTGGTGCCATAGGGCGAGTTGAAGCATTCGGGCAAAACGACGAGATTGGCGCCCTTGGAAGTTGCTTCCAAGACCTTTGATCGAGCTCGCGTGAGGTTGGCCGTCTTGTCAGCGCTTGTGGAAAGCTGAACAAGGGCAAGTTTAAGCGGCTGCTTCAGGATTTTAGACATGATTATGGGGACTGCAAGTCGAGAGAAAAGGAACGACTGAGTATGAAAGAGCCGTGGTAGCAACCAGATAGGTGAGACGTCAACGGGGAAGCATGAACCGAGTGCTCACGCTCATCAAGTGTGGAGTTAAATGTTACCTCAAGGTATGTTAGCGGGGTTGGAGAGGATGATCCGATGCCGGACGATACCTCTGAGGTAGGTGTTCGCCTACATCCCAAGTCGTCTATCGTCCTCTATCTCGCATGAATCAAGAGCTCATGTATCAACCAGTTCGCTGGCTCTTACTGCGCAGTCCATAGCACCAACATCATGTCCTGTATCTCTTTCAGATTCCCAATGCCGGTACAGTAGGAGGTAACGGCTTTAAGCCCCCCGCTATACCCGTTCAGGCAACATCCTCGGGACCTGAAGAATAATTTATCCAAATCAACTTTCCACCGCTTCCACCTCTCATTTCCCTTTTGCGCCGACCCTCACATACACCCTAACACCATGGTCCCGATGCCGTCCAAACCGCCACACGCAGCAACAGCTGTGCACGAATTCACCGCCCTGCCATTAACCCTCCCACCCGTCCCATCTTTCCCCAAAAAGACAACCCACTACCTCTACCTCCGCGCCAACAACCCCAAGCTCCCCACCGAGGACACCCCGCGCGAAGTCTTCCTCGTCAACCTCCCCATCGACGCGACCGAACCCCACATCCGCGCCCTGTTCGCCGAGCAACTAGGCGGGAGCAGGATCGAGCGGATAGATTTCGAAGGGGCCCGGAAAGGGAAAGGCATCACGGCGCCGGTAACGTCCGTCAAGCAAGGGAAAAAGCGAAAGCGGAGCGAAGCTACGTCAACAGGTGATGGAGCGGTAACAGGGACAGAAGAGGAAGTCGGCAAACTCCCCCAGCTCTGGGACCGCGAACTCCACCGCAGCGGGAGCACCGCGATCGTGACATTCGTAGACAAAGCGTCTGCGGACCTCGCACTCAAAGAATCACGTAAAGCGGCAAAAACCGGGAGACAGATTCTGTGGGGATATGGACTAGAAGGCAAAGTCGCACCCCTAGGCTCGACGCGGTATGCCACGCACCACAAGCTCCGATATCCCGACCAAGCCGCCCTACAGCAGAGCGTCGACACGTTCATGGCAGCCTTCTCGGCGGCGGAGGTGGCGCGGGCCAAGAGCCTCGCGAAGCAGCGCTCGGTGCCTGACGCAGATGGTTTCGTGACGGTGACGAAGGGAGGCAGGGCCGGACCGGCGCGGGATGAGGAGGCGCGGGACAAGGGCGAGGAGCTTCAGAAGCGGGAGAGGAAGCGGGTCGGGGAGGACTTTTACCGCTTCCAGACGCGCGAGAAGCGGAAGGAGGTCCAGCGGGATTTGGTTAAGGGGTTCGAGGAGGATCAGAAGCGGGTGGAGGAGATGCGGAAGCGCAGGGGGAAGGTGAGGCCGGAGTGAGCAAAGAGCTTGTTCGCTATGTGGTTCTCTCGACAGGATGATCATGAAGGGAAAGAAGCGTGGAACCGCGACGCACGTCATGTGTTTGCTTCGCATGAACACAGGGCACAATCTTGGGCGTCTTACGCGACTCCACCAGCTTTCAAGCCCATTCAAGTGCGCCAGCTTGAACCGGCCCCCGCCTCGCCATCCTGCAACGTGCAGCATAGGAAGACTCTCAAGAGCAGAAGCCTCGTCTCCGGTTGCTGAATACCCGGGTCTGCGAATCTCTCGTATTCAGCGCCCACAAGCGAACGTCGCATCCACCGCTTAGAGCCCTACAGTAGGACTTGAATCGATCCAAAGCCTTCTTACTTTGCTAGGTAAAAAAAAGAGTCCATAAGCTATCCCGACCTGCAGACCTGCACGCAAACCTTGGTTCGTACGGCATGCTTTTCCTAGGTCCAGGGCTGCCGCAGAGGAGGAGCACCTGCATCATCAATATGAAAACGTGAAGGGAGGGTGGAAGAGAGTACGTGCTCTCGCGATATCCGCAAAGTCCAGGGACTCGCCATGGCAAAGAGAGAAAGGGGGGGCTAGGCTAGGCTGCTGTCGTTGCGCGGCGTGCAAATACTTGGACGTCATCCCCGGCCATAGACGGGGCACAAGGTGGCTACTATGCGCGAAATGGTCGAGAGGGGATAGGCCATCCGTTGGTTTTCCTCCACTAGGGCAGTAGATATGTTTCGAAGCGTAGAGCCGATACTCACATTTTACTTCACCATGGAAGTTCATTTCAATCTCGGTAATTTCTTTTAATTTTGTTTTTTTCTCTCTCTTATTCTTCTCCAGCTCCTTTGAAACGGGAACCGCCGGATAAGACGACGAAAACTTCAGCGGTCATCCCGAATCTCCCACAAAGACTGACTAGTCTTCCCGTCCAGACGCTTGGGATGACGGATGGGACTTGGGAGGAGAAAAAAAGTGAATGTAGAGAGGGATTGATTCCCAAACAAGCAGACAGCAATCGACGGGGGGACAGCGTAAAAAGTGGAAATGTGAACCTCTTAGATACATACAGATGGAGATGAGACAAGATATAAATCGCCCCCGATGTCCTTTCATACCATCTTGTCCCCTCCTTTTTTCCCATCAGCGGCAGCCATTTTCGGTTTTTCCCTCCGGAACCAAAACGCCCCATCATGAAAGCCATCGTTACTTCCTTGTATGGGTGGGTGGGATATTTGGGGAAAAACAAGGGAAGGAAGGCAGAAAGAAAGAGGAAGAAGCAATGCGTGCTGTTCGGCAAAGATGCTATTCGGCAAAGATAATAGAAAAAAAAAATTATGTAATAAAAGACTTCTCTCCGTCTTGCGATGATGATGATGATGATGATGATGATGATGATGATGATGATGATGGATGATAGTATATCTCACACACTCCGCCCCCTCCTCCCATCTCTCTCTCTCTCGCGCGCGCGCGCGCGCTTGCTGCTGCTTCTCCTCATTCCTCCTCCATTCGTATATATCTGTAAATATGTGTTTGTGTGATTTTGGTGCCCCTCGGGCTTGAGGTAAGAAGAAAACCGTCCAGTCCAGCAAACGCTTAGGCAGGTTTGGCCAAAGCGTTCAAAAGCCTTGAAGAGAGAAGGGGTTAAAGGGAGAAAGAAGGGAAAGGAAAAAAAAAAAAAAAAGGACAAGCGATCGTCGTGATATTGATTTGAGGCCTGGAGAGTCGCGGATCATTCGGGGGTATACAAGACTTTGATAGCGGAACTCCAGGTCAATGAACAGTGTCGGCCTTCCTCAGTGCGTCTTCCACGGGGGTTGATGGCCTTTCGCGGCATGGCCAAAGCGGCCTGGAGCGATCTTGGGCATGGGAAGAAGCTTTGAGAACGCAGAAGGCTGCTTGCTCATAGGTTTTGAGAGCAAACGAGGCCGCCAATGCACTTCTTGATGACGACGGCGACCCTGCCAAAGCGACGTCTTTGCCCTCCCTGCATTACCATCGCGTCGTATCAAACGCATCGTCGAATTCATCGTCCCCGTCGTTCCCTGAAGACAACATGTAATGGCCACTTTCGCCACTGTAGTCGTAGTACGATGGAGCTGCGCCGCGTTCCGAGGAATAGAAACCGCCGTTCAGAGGACCACCATCTCCACCCGCTCGGAAGCTACTCGTGAGTGCTCCGAGCGCGGGAGCATGCATGCTAGACGCCATCAGAGAAGCTCCCTAAGCATTCCCTCCGCCGCCAACATCCCCCATACCGGCTTCCAGCCCGGTTCCATCAAACGCGAAGTTGGCGTCAAATCCTCCTAGCCCATTGCCGTCGTCATTGGTGTTCAAGAAGGAATCGAAATCGAAATTGTCTAGCACATCACCTCCGTCGATGCCGGCGAAATCCAGATTCATGCTGCCAAACCCGTCGTCCGGACCGCCGAGGTTGCCAAACGGAGCAGAGGGTATCCCGCCAGCGTTGGGATCTTGAGAAGGAGGTGGAGCTTGCTGTTGCTGCTGGGGCGGGCCATTTTGTTGCGGGGGCTGATTAGGCGGTTGTGGCGGTTGCTGGCCATTGGACAGCTTTTGGTTTTGGGCGTGGTTGAAGGAATTCTGATGCATGGGCGTGATTGGCGTGGCAGGTGTAGGCGTTGGCGGAGCTTCCCCTCCTTCTGAAGCGGGTGTCGCGCCTGTGTTGCCTCCCTTCTTCGCCGCTCCCTGCCCGAGATGTCAGCTAGGGAACTTTTACGTGGAGATTGATCACACGATAAATGTGAAAGGGGGGAGAGATTGCTTACCTTCTTCCCGGCATCCTTCTTGCCACCTTTATTCTTCGCATTTTGATTAGGGGTAGGCGGCTGGCCTCCCTGAGCCGGACTGCTAGGTTGGGCACCCTGCTGGCCAGGCGGAGGAGGTGGTGGCATGGGCTGATTGCCCTGTCGAGGGGTCATATTTGGGCCCGGTTGCACCTGACCCTGCTGAGGGCCTCCCTGTGCCCACTGCCCATTAGGCAGCTGCATGCCTCCGCTCATCATACGCATCTGCTCTGCCGTCATCGGCTGGCCCATAGCGTTTGGATGTGAAGACGGTGGACGCATCATAGGCTGTCCATTTGGCCCAGGAACCATCTGCGGAGGTTGTTGGCCTGGAGGCATCATACCTGGACCAGCATGCATTTGAGCCATTTGCGCGGGACTGGGGCTCGCTCTGCCCATTTCGGGTCCTCCAGGTGGGCCGCCATTGGGACTCATTCCAGCTTTGCCAATCTTTGGAGTGCCTCGGCCCGGCATGCCCATATCACCTGGTCCGGGACTCGGGTCGCCAGCTCTGGAGCCCTGTGGAGACATGCCAGGTGCTACGGCACCAAAGCCTTGAGGGGGACCTTGACCATTTGCTGGTACGCCGGCTGGATGTGCCATGGAATCCTGCTCCTGACGAGCCATCAACAAACGCTTCTTGTTCTGCTGCTCCAGCAGCATAAGCTGCATCTGGTAGTCCTGGAGTGCATGGTTCCCGTTGCTCGTGTTCGCTGCCTGCGCTTGAGCTGCAGCTGCAGCCTGTTGAGGCTGCATAGGCTGCTGACCAGCACCCATACCACCCGGTCTCCCACCATTATTGGCGTAGAACTCCTGCGCCTGAGCGTCAGGCATGCCTGGTGGAGGTATGCCGCCCTGCATGTGCGCTTGCATCTGTGGTGTCGGCGCTCCTTGCTGCTGGCCTTGCTGGCCTTGAGGTGCTTGTTGCGGCTGTTGCTGCGGCGTGCCTTGCGGACCCGCAGGCATTCCCTTACTCGGAGTGTCAGTCTGTTTGTTCGCTGAATTCATCGCGGCCGCCATGCTCTGTTTGATGGAAGAACTGTATGCTTCCACCGACTTTTGCTGGTGGTTAGCTGGCTGCATTGCGAGAAGGTGCAATTGCTGCGGGGGGAACTGTGTTGGGTCCAGTCCTCTGTCTCGGAGGAGCTGGTGTGTGCTTGCCAGGCGCGCAGGGTCGACTGGCACAGCCGTGGACGTGGGTGTACTGATCAGGTGGGGGGTGTGTTGCATATGTGGGGTGTTGGGCAGTGTGGCAGAAGTCATGGTAGGGGTGGGAGAGGAGAATGGCGGACCCACCTGCTGGTTGCCCTGAGGAAGGGGAGTTGGGCCTGGGCGGCCTTGCTGCATCTGCATGTTGCCTTCGAGGCGTTGGCGCTTGGGTGAAGGGGCTTCACCCGAGTTTGGCGAGCCAGAGCGCGTCATGTCGATCTGGGAGCCTTGACGTTCCATGCCTTGGCCTTGCATTGCGGGGTTCTGCATGCGTTGCATCTGTGCAAGCTGCTGTTGTGTCCTGCGGTACGAAACGTCAGCGGTGGAACATGGAAAACTCCCGTCATACGCGCGACTTACATGTTTCGCGGGTTTTGCATGGCACCTCTCCTTAAATCCGCCCCATTCATGGGCATCCTCCCAGCCATGCCGGGCATGCCCTGCTGACCCATCTGGCCTGGTTGATTCGAGTCGACTAGCATCGCACTCCCTCGAGCCTTCTGCGCTTGTCGCTGTGCACCAATATACTGCAGGGTACTCCCTGAGCCTTTGCCTCTATAGCCAGAATATATCTCCCAGAACTGACACCACCAGTCATGCAGGAAGGGCCCATTACCCAGCTGAAGCGGTGGTGGCAGGTCCTCGGGGCGGTTGCGAATGCCTTCATTGTCGACTTCCATTTCGTCGCCGCTGACGCCATTGGCTTGTTTATTAGAGCCGGGAGACTTCTTGATGCTGTCGGTCTCGATGTCCATGCCTTTGACGAAAGAACGCGCGCAATCGTAGAGTTGGTTGCGCAAGAGGTAGTCATAGATGGCCGTGTTCAGTCGCTTGACAGCGTCTATCGGTGCACCACCGCCTCCGCTCGGTGTGCCGGCGTTCATCGCGCCTGGCGGATTCTGGGGCCCGCCGCCGACTGGCCCACCCATGCCGGCCATCTGAGCAGGCTGGCTCATGCTATGCTATGACGGTAGTGTCGCCAAGCGCGCACGATAATGTACAATTGGAAAAGTGAGCGAGTGTCTGTGTGTATGTTTTGCGTGTCAGGAGAAGGCAAGGAAACGTAGAGATCGTGTATCGGAAAGTGCCGTTGAGGTCGCCTTGAAGTCTTTCGTAGACGACGCGCTCGAGTCAATGGAGCGGTGGTGAGGTGCGCGGCTGCTGTGGTTTCACAGCGGCGCGTCAGATGGGCAGCACCTCTCCGTTCGGCTTTCGCGCGCTTGGACCGAAGCCGTTCCGGTCGAGAAGGAGCGACTCGACGGACGTGTCGTCGTGGGTGTGGAGTGGGGGTGGGCTGGCGTCGGCGCAATCCGGCTGACAGGGTTGCGCGACAGTCAACGCCGGTCGTGTCGGCGTCGGCGTGGACTCGTCGCGGTGGTGGTGGTGGCGGTGGTAGTGTGGTGAGGTGAGGTGAAGTGCGGTACCGCGAAGGGTGCGGAGTACTCCAGAGCGGTCACGCTGGCCGGTCGGGCTGCGAACTCTGTCGATCTCCCCAGCCGGTGCAGTAGGGCGGTCGGAGCGGTGGTGTGGTCGCCTGCGCCCGACTTCCGCCTGTGTGCTCACAGCGCTTCAGGGCGTGATGATGGTGGTAAGGTGGTGGTGGTGGAGCTTCGGGACATGACCCCCGTCGACGGTCGGCAGAGGAAGGAGATTACCCGGACTGTGGGAGAGATGTGGGAGGAAATGGGCGGGCGTGTCGCAGAGTTGCAGCGCGCACGGAGGTGGAGGGCGCTCGCTCGCAGCCGGCAGGGCCCAGCTCCGGCCACTCCCCAGCTGATTGATTTATACTGTCACGATACTACCGGTGAGATTGATTTCACGCCGGGCAGAAGACGCTCTTGACAACACGTCAACCCACTATCACATTAACACTCATCCCCATCAGCACGCAGGCCAATTTCGTCGATATCATCTGCGGTGGGCGACAACTCATCGCGCCGCGGTGTGAGTGTTGGAAGCA
>JBAOKB010000034.1:0-69628 GCA_037044905.1 Hortaea werneckii | reverse complement strand
CGGAGAAATGAAGGAAGGATTGTTGCTACACGCTTTCGAACGACAGACTGCCATGTTCGATCGACGTGACAAGCGCATCCAATGAAATGTCAAACGATTGAGAGTGTCAGGTTGTCAATGGTCAAGGTGGTCAAGATGAATGTTCTATTCTGATTCGTATGAAAGTCGGAGCTGGGCCATCCCCGCGGTGCCCGTTCGGCGATATGTATCCTGCACGGCCCCGCCGTCTAGAAGCCCCGCTAGCGCGAAACGGGGGTGGCCAGAGGCGCATGATGAAGCACAGCCACACCTTCTCTCGCGCCTCTCTCCTCCTCACCGTCTCATCTTGTCATCAGACTCTAAGGTATCATTCGTCCACTCACAGCCATTATACGCCGGCGACGTCCGACTCTAGCGGAGAATCTATACGTGGCGTGCAGGCGCAGAAAAGTCGGCGCAGAAGCTGTGATAATGATGATGATCTGGCCGTTCACCGCGCCCATCCCCCCAGGAAATATGGATGCGCCCGATGAGAAGGCTGGCTTGGCTGGCAGAGGTACGCACGCTCGCCCGCTGGGCTTTAGCGACGACGATCCTCACCCAGCGTCTTCCTTGCAACTGGACTCGCTGGAGCGTCCAACGCATGGCAGTGTCCCCAGCATGCATCATCAGGTGGCGAGTCCTTCTCCATAAGTGAGACACGTATTATTGTCGAGCCCCGCAGCCTCCAAGGGCCAGCCAGGACGGTCGGTCTACTTTTTAGATGAAGCCGGTCGTCGCATCCATCCAGTGTTTTCGATGCAACTAGCTAGTAGACTTTCTCTGACCAGCATTGTTTCTCACTTACGAACCACGAAACCCGCCACACGACTAGACTTCGTCGTGAACCAAACTGGTGCTTGTCGCACGAGACTACCGACTGCAAAGCGCTTCTGCCATACCGGACACGCCTCCATCAGGCGCGCGGCATTCTTTGTCTTGAAGCCAGGGTTAGCTTGGAGCTCACCTTGCAGCGAGTGGCATTTTTTGGTGCAAAGCCGATCCAGCCATCGTTGTGGTAGTTGACCAAGTCTATAATTGCTGCGACACGACAGCGCTACGGACGAAACGAAGCTTTGATTGCGCTCATCGTTGAGAGGCGCGCCAAAGCCCGTTCATCTCGTGCATCCAGCGTAGCGCGGCAAAAGAGTCGCGTGCAGTGCGCTATCCAGCACATCTGAAACACCTCTCAGGCTTTCCAGACGCGTTTCCGACCCTTGTTCGTCTGCCTCGTCTGGTTCCGCTACTGCAGGGTGTTTTAGCTTGGGGTACCCGCTGATCTGGAGACCCAATCACCGACCCGGAAGCTTAGTGGGGCCTGCTTGCCTGCCTCAAGGAACGCTCCACCTTCATTGCAGACGAACTCCTTGGGCCACTGCCTTACCTCCGCGAGGTATTTGCTTAGCACCCCCGACCTATTGCGGGCGGGTACTGTAGTAGTACGGCGAGTAAGAAGGGGGGCGCCAACTGCGCACGAGTCCAATATATACTCACCTGCCCGCCGCACAACACCTGATCATCCTGGTGTCCTAGCAGAAATCATCATCCCACCGGCATCTATCTCTCCTCTGGACAGGCGACTACTACTAATCCTTACCCCCCACCACCCACACCTTCCAACCCTCCACGCTACCAGGGTCACGCAGGACGCCACCGCTGCACCTCACGCCTCCTCAGGAACGGTGATAACGCCTTGGTACTTCGCCGGTACCACATTCGATCGAGAGAGTACAGTATTGCGTGTCTTTAGTGACCGCCGCCTCTCACACTCAATACATTCTGGTTCTACTTCTCCGCCGGCCGGAAAAGTCGTCGCAGACAACCACATCAAAAGTCAATCGTTTTTCAACCTTGCTTCCGCAGCGCAAGTGGAAGAAAGTCATCTTGTGCACCTGCTGCTGCAAAGCTCACGAGCTACACCGTCATTTCACCAAAAAGTTTGAGGATCGACACCTCGGCACGCCGACATCGCCCTCTATTAATTCTGGTCATTTGAGCACTGCAAGGCAGCAGCTCCATCGGCTTCTAATACTGCTATTCTATTGTCTTACCGACAATTGTCCTCTCGTTGACCCTTGGATCCGTCCAGAAAGCCTATTGTTGGCCTATTCACACGCATTTTGCCTATCCGAACTCGCTTGCTATTGTCAACGAGATCAATAGAAGGCACTGGACGACGCTTCATATATCGATCTCTTTCAGAAGAGATCTTGTTCAGGCACATCTTAAATAATTCAACAGCCATTCCGCCCTTTGATCGGCCAACCAAACAGACCATCTACAACACCACAGCCATGGAGTACTGCACTTCCGCCTCCGATCAGAACGCAGCTGCTCTCGATCACTTCATCTATCTCCCTGTCTCGCAGGACATGGTCGCATATCTTGCACAAAAGGCATCACAGGTCATCCGCTGCGAAGGCCAACCCGAAACCAACACCCAGCTTCCACCTACACCACCAACAACGCCACCTCACTCCTCTGCCCAGGGCTACTTCGATCCTCAGCTCCCGTCGTTGGAGCTCTTCATCACAACTCTGGTCCAGCGCTCCCACGTGCAGGTGCCAACCCTCATGACCTCGCTTGTCTATCTGGCCCGGTTACAACGACGTCTGCCGCCAGTGGCCAAGGGTATGCGGTGTACAGCACATCGGATTTTCCTGGCAGCACTCATTCTTGCGGCCAAGAACCTTAACGACTCCTCTCCCAAGAACAAGCACTGGGCAAGCTACACCACCGTCCGCGGTTACGAGCATTTCAGCTTCAGCGTGACTGAGGTCAACCTGATGGAGAAGCAGCTCCTTGGTCTCCTTGACTGGGACTTGAGGGTGACTGAAGAGGATCTCTATACTCACCTTGAGCCATTCCTTGCGCCGATCAGACTATGGCAAGCTCGCCAGGTCGAAAAGCAGCGAATGCGCGAAGAGATGGCTGCGCTGGAGCAACAGCGTCGCATGGAGATCGTGGCTGAGCAACATAGGCGGCAAGCCATGGAAGCGGCGCAGTATTATGACTCACCACGCTCCTACATCGAACAGTACGCCTACCAATCAGCATACAGCTCCCACGCAACCGGCTCATCAGGCTCCGTCTCCCGCACACCATCTCTCTCGCCACCCACCCGCAGCCAGTCTTCCGCCTCCCACTCCTCCCCGGAATCCTACGACTCCTCCCCTTCCAGCATCGCCTCTTCCTACATCGACCCGATGTGCGAAGACATGCCTGTCCTCCAACTCCAGCAGCAACAGTGCGGCACCCACCCCGACATCCCCTCCTCTGCCGCGGTGGTCCAGATCCCTCCGCCCGCTGTCAAGCAATCCATGATCTACCAACCGCACGACCTCATGCTCGCTCCTCAGCAGCAGGTCTATGACCATCAGCCACAGCCACAGCCACAACAGCCCGCGAAGAAACAGAAGATCGGTGGCGGGATCCTTAGTCGGTTCTTGCCTACTATGACCCGGTCTCAACTTACGGGACCGCTGTATTAAGCATGGTGATGGGGATGGGGATACGTCCATTCTTTGGTTAACGAGTTTCCTTTCACGACATTTTGGTAGTCCGGGGCCTTGATAGATGGTATGCATATGTGAGTTGGTGGTGGAAATGGCGAGTTTTGTTTTTGCTCAGGCTGGGACTTTTGAGCAACCACAAAGATCGACGTGAAAGACGAGGGAAATGGAAGAAGAGGAGACGGTGACATTGGATGGAGAGGGCATTTGAGAGCATGGCAAGGTGGGGACGGGGATGGTTCCAGGCATTTTATCCATTTTTGCATTGCGGCTGGCGTTTTTGCTTTCTTGCATGAGAGGGGGCGGGTAGTATTTAGAGACTATGATGATGAAATCGATGAATTAATGAAAGCATCCTTTTGATTTCGAAAGAAAAGATAGAATCAAGGTCTCAAGGCTTCCAGAACAACTTCTGGCTTTTCATTCGCTTATTCTCATCTTTTTTCCTTGTCCTTTTTCTTTAATGTCACCTTCTATTTTCTTTTTCTCTATCTCGCCTGTCTACTTCGGCAGTATCCGTCTACCCATCTCCCCATGCGCCTCCCTGCGTACTCGCTTCGCTCGTCTGCCTGCCTGCCCGCACGATCTTATCTGTCCATCTTCCAGTCTCTCCCATCCATCTGCACTGTCCCGTTCGCCCGTCTGTCCATCAGAACCGCTTCCTTGCCCATCTGCTAGTCGGATCGCAGCTTGTCTGGCGCCCAAGCCCCTAGCAGGCACCATGGGGAAGGAGGAGAGGAAGGAAGGGCCGACGTAGGTTTTCGGAAAGCAAATCCATGACTTCTTTCGCTCCTTCTGGGGGGCTTCTTTGATCCAATTCCTCGTCGCCTTGTCCCTCATCTCTGGACAGAAGGGCTAGCTATCCGTAAGATCGGTCCCACCTCTCCTTCAAAAAGGGGACGGGGACCGGGGACCGGCACGGTCGCTTGGGGGACGCATTCAAGATCCCAGCTGCCATGGGACACGCGAAATGGGGAAACCAATTCCGCCTCACACAACACCGTTGGGCAGGGAGGGCACCGGTCCTCAGCATGGACTACATCACATCCCCACTCCCTCCCTCATCGTCGGAGTTCCGAAGCAAGGAGAAGCGGGGCTCAAAAGGGTAGCCGGCCGTGCAAGGAGGTCACGGAATAGTATCCCTCCACCCTACCCCTTCACCCCTACTCCGCTGTGCGGCACCAAGCTTGGTCACGCAATGCTTCAGCCGACTTCAATCCCCGTCTTTGGCCGGGCTTTGTTTAGTCCCTCCAGCAGGACGCAGGCTTTACAGATAGCCTGCGAGGAGAGGTAACCGCAGCGCTCGCAGTGGCCTAGTCTTTGTTTTGGCGGTTGGGACGGCGGTGGGGCTGTGGCGTTGATGTCTTTATTCGGCTTGCGTGATGTGCCGTTGGAGGACTTCTTCGTCCGGATGGGGACTGCGGTGATGTTCTGGACTTCGGTTGCTGGGAGGTTGGGGTGTTGATGGGTGGTGTGGGAGTTGCCATTGTTGCCGGTTAGGGTTGCGGTTGGTGGACCTGGCTTCTCGGTTTCCGGAGGCGGTCGTCCGTTGATTTTGGTGGGGTGGATCTTGATCTCGGTTTCCGTGCCATCTTGTTCTGCCCGCTCATCTTGTAATAGTTTCTTTTCCATCTCTGCCATCTCTCCGCCGGCCTCCTGTCCATTGCTACTCCCACATCCGCCCTCGGCTTGCTCGTCATCAATCTGTCGAGGAGCATGCTTGGACGAAGCTTTCCCACCACATGCACCTTTGCAGTTACCATCCGCATCCGGCACCAGCTTTGCCATATCGATCCCAGACCGGATAATGTCCAAGATGCTCTCCGGTCTAATACGTTCCAGATTCTTAATGAGTGTGCGTGCGGAGCCTCGGAAGGCTTCAGGACTGTAAATGCACTCGGTGCTGAAGTAGTCAAGCTTCTTGTAATGCGCATACATGACTATCTCCTTCTCGTAGGCGTACATAAGCGGCTTGCTACGCTTGACGTCGGTGAAAGTCACGCCTCCCTGCGCACTTTCCGCGCTTCGCTTCGCCTGGGAAGGAGTCGAAGTGACAATATTCGTCGAGCGGCTTAATCGGGGCAGATCACCCCGGAGTAGATTCATCAGGATCGTCTCGCTCGCGTCGTCCGCATTGTGGCCCGTCACGACATGTCCGACGCCCAACATCGCCGCGCCACGATCAAGCGCCTGTCGTCGGAAGACACCGCAGTACGTGCAATTGCCCTTTTTCCCGATCTGCGCCACCACCTGATCCATCGACCAGCCGTATAATTCTGCATAGCTGACAATCTTCAACGGCAACCCATACTGCTCACTATGCCTCTTCACCGCCTCCAGACTATGATCCCGATATCCCGTAATCCCCTCGTCGACGGAAAGCAACACCAGATCCAATCCCCACTCATGTCTATCGTTCAACGTCTTCAGGACCGAAGCAAGCACCGTACTGTCTTTGCCTCCCGAGGCACCAATCGCGACCTTCTCGCCCGGGTGGAAGAGTTTGGCGTCGGTGACTGTGGCGGCGACTTCGCGCTCGAAAATGTCGATGAAGCAGGGCGCGCAGATGCGAGCGTGGTTCTTGGGCCGGAGGATCTGCGACCGAGCTTCCTGGCAGATCTCACATTGACGGGGCGGCATCTCTCAGGGTGACGGAGAGGTTGTGCTGTATTGTCCAAGAGGAAATATTTGTCGCTCGACGGGAGGGTAGAGGGGTATCTTCGATCATATCTTATCGGAAATGACTAAGAATTGACTAAGCAGTTCATCACGGCGAGGACCTTGAAGACACATCAGAGGCAGACGAGTACGTATGATCAGTGTTATTACCCTATAGGTAGGTAGTTGGGCAGAGGCGCAGTTGCAATTACCTGGAATAGAATCAACGGGCAAATAGAGGCAAATTACGTTTGGCAAACATCACAAGTAGGTCACATTGAGAGAGCGAGTAAATTCGCAAAGACTACTACTCAAAAACCGGAAAGCACTGAAGAATTGCCCTTGCTGGAGTAGCCACTACACTGGTGGTCGCTGCTCATTCGTGGATATCTTGTTGATTCTACTGCCACATTCTAGTAAACATACCGAAAACCTGGCGCTCTCTGCTCCCCTTCGCCATCTTCCTCAGCTCCCTCCTGCTCGGCACGTTCCAACTTCTTGTTCTCCCATTGATGCAACCATCTCAAGACAAGCGCCAGCAACCCCACACACAGACTGATCGCCGCATTTGCACTTCCACCAGGAACATACTGCGGAGCAGCGGCAGCATTGTACATGTAGCTACCGTAGATGGAAGAGCAATTGCCGATCATGTTAGCAATAGCAATACTGGCACTGCGCTTGACCAGCGGACGGGGGAAGGAGTTTGCGATCCACGGTACCACGATGGTAAAAGCCGAGACTGCGCCACACGGCATGAGGAACATAGCGAAGTATCGAGCCCCTAATGTGGTGGATCCAGTCACGATGGCATTGCCGATCGCGGCAACCACCATGAGGCAGAAGATATGTATTGATCGGTCGCCAGTCTTGGAAGCGGTCCAGTTGACGCATACCGATGTCAGGAAGGCTGCAAACCATACTGCTAGAGGTCAGCGTGGGGATCCCTTTGAGCCATGACGACGTTAGGGTGACTTACCAGGTACAGTGAGTAGCAAAGTCACAATATTGCCATATCCCAATGTCTCCACGATGGAAGGGAAGAAGTACTGGAACGTTTGACTGAGCAGGCAGATATGCTGGAGGAGCACAAAAAGGTAGAGCCTATAATCCGCCAGAGCCAATTTGATGCCCGCCCAGATGGACCGAGAGTGGCGCTCGTCAGCCTCGTTGATATCGGCAAG
Source organism: Hortaea werneckii (assembly GCA_037044905.1). Classification (NCBI taxonomy): domain Eukaryota; kingdom Fungi; phylum Ascomycota; class Dothideomycetes; order Mycosphaerellales; family Teratosphaeriaceae; genus Hortaea; species Hortaea werneckii. The sequence continues at coordinate 62,256 of JBAOKB010000034.1, read as the reverse complement.
GAGACGCCATGCGGCGAAAGCTTTTTCCTCGTCGCTGAGCCATCGGGTCGTCGCAGGGTAATCAGGTAGGAAGACTGTAGCGGTCAAGGCGACGAAGATGGTAATGACGCCTTCGACGATGAACTAGAGCTATTGGTCAGACGAATGACCTCTGTCTCGGACATTGTACGCTTCGAATGCTTACCAGCCATCGCCATCCCTCAATTCCCATGTTGCCATCAAGATTGCCGAGAATGCCAGCAGCGATGAGCCCTCCAAACATGTTGGCCAACGCACTACCGGAATAGAACCACGCGATCCTTCGCGTTAATTCTGCTCGGGTATACCAAGACGACATCTAAAACACAAGAGTTAGCTTCCTGCCTCTGCGCAGTTCTCAGTGATCAAACTTACCAGGAACACGGCGCCAGGAAAGAAAGGCGCCTCGACGAATCCAAGAAAGAATCGGACGACAACTAAATCGGCGAACTTGTGTGTCGCAGCATTGCAGGTCGATACCACGCCCCAAATACAGACACAGGTACCCAGGTAAATCGATGGACGGACCCTCGTGATTATCATATTCGACGGCAATTGCATAAGCAGATAACCAACCTAACGAGAACAAAAGTCAGTCCAACGTCTCCCTTCCCAAAAAGTATCGCCGTCCGGCGATGGAGAGATAATCCTGGCTTACGAAGAAGATACTAGTCGCGAGGTTAAAGTCCGTCCCCGTCATCCCCAGGTCGGCTTCCAACCCTCCCTCGCGGGCTTGACTGAGATTACTCCGATCGAGGAAATTGAGGAGGTACATGATAATCAAGAAGGGGAGCAGATGCATGTCCACCTTGCGCAGGAGCTGTTTTTCCTTGAGAGCCACCCATTCCTCGTCCCGAGCGCGGAAGTCCTGGAAGAAGACATCTTGCGCTTGGTCGCCCGGGGCGAGGGTGGTTTTGGGTTTGTCGAAGGACGTGCGGAGTTCGTATTGTTCGGTAGTGTTTTTGCTGACGTCTGCCATCGTTTCACAACGTTTCTTCTCATACAACTGGGAGTTGCTGATCAGCGCGATCGAAGGAGTGAGACAATGAAAGGAAAGAGGGTAAAAGACCAAGCTTCAAACAAGAGGTTGCGAAAGGCTTGGACTTTTCTTACTGCTGAACGCTGTTCAGCCTAAGCTACAGGATGGGGCATGTGAAAGTTCCACTTTCGGGTGATCATCACCCCACGGCACCCACGTCTCCATATCGCTATGATATGGGGTGGTCCGCTTTAGAGAGGGTTGAATGGGCGAACTGGAGTCAATTGTGGAGTGCGGATGGTGCGGGTATACTGGCAGAATTACGGCTGGCTGAGATAAAAGCTGGGTCGGGGCAATCCGGAGAGCAGTCAAATGCCGACGATACCAGAGCGCCCACCACTTCGTCTTCGCTTTGACTGTCAGAGTCAGCGGAACCAGTTCAATAGTAAGATAATAATTGCCGCTTTTCTGTACAAACAATTGGCTCACACCGGAAAGCGCCTCTGCAACCAGTCGCCGATCAATCGGGCAACCTCCTCGGGCTTCTCATACAACACCCAATGTCCGGCTTCCATCTCCTTCTCCTCGACGTCTGGAGCCAATCCAGCATCCTTCGCATCACTCATCAGGTCCGTCCGACAGACCCAATCTCCCCTCTGACCAAGATACAGAACCGGTTTATCCAGTTTCCGATTCCCAGTCCTACACAGCTCCCGCTCGTCCTCAAGCATCGTATTCTCCGTAAGTGACGTATAATAACACACCGGACCCTGCATCCCATCTCGCAGCAAGCGATCGATCTGCTGTTTCTTGACGGCAGGCGTCTCGCCATACGGCTTAAGCGGGACTTCGTAGTCCTTATACTTCCCGGAAGCCGTGATGTACTCGCGCATCGCATTAGGAATACAGAAAATCTCTCGCATCCAGATATCCCGCCCCTTCTCATGGGGTTGGGGAGAGGGATACAGACCGTGCATACAATCGTAGAAGCGCTTCATATTCTGATGCATCACTTGGGCGGCGTCGGGAGCGATGAAGAAGTTGAAGTATTCCCATTGGGGATAGCCAAACCTTTTGGTCGTCTTCTTGTTCTCCTCGTCGAGGATGAAAGGGTCGGGAGATGGAACCTGGTAGGCTAGAGAGATGAGACAGAGCCCCGCACAGCGATCACGGTGGTAGAGGAAGAACCGCTGGCTGATGGCTGAGCCCCAGTCATGACCGACGGGGATCACATTGGCGATTACATTCTCCTGGTCCAGGATTTGAGCGATGCTGTTGGCTTGCTTTTTGTAGTTATACAGTGAAGGGTCCGTGGGCTTGGAGCTGTGACCGAAGCCGAGAATGTCCACGGCCACGATGCGGTAGGGAAGCTCCTGAAGGTGCGGAATGGCTCCTGCCCACATCCAGGCATCGTCTGGGTAGCCGTGGACTAGAAGCAGGGTTGGTGAGGATGATTTGGTGGGCGAATGGAAGTCCGGAGAGGTGCAGTAGCTGTAGGTCAGATCATGGGGCTTGGTGACCAAGGTGTCGTGCTTGAATTGCTCCATCCTCAAGGGTGCTGCCTTGACTCGTCAATATTTCAGTTTTATGCTTGTGTTTAGACAAATATTGGTGCAATATGCTCCTTAATTCCTTTGCGTCTTCACATCCGCGTGATCTTGACCTACGTGAGCTCGAAATCTGGCTATTTGAGCAATGCCGAGCCTCGAAAGCACGTGCTCACATGGCGGGGGACGTGTGCACGCCAATAATGGCCTCGTGCTCGCTATAGCAAATACCTTGGAGTTAGTCGACGTCTTGACTTTTGGATTTGAGGTCACCTTCTCTCAAATGGGCAAGCTGAAGCGGCGGTAGAGCGCCCGCCGCTTGTGGCCGGAAGCCAGACGTTGATTTCCAAAGGAAGCAGGTACGGCGATTGACTTGACCCCCACCAAATGCCGATTCCGTCGCTTGAAGCCCCCCGCAACCCCCACCTCATCACTCGGGCGTCGTTCCAGCGATGTCAAACAATGTTGCTTGCGAAATCGGTTCAACTCCGCGATGGCCGATGTTAACCGGAGGAAGCTGCCGACATGAGCTCAGCTGGCATCAGTTTGGGGTTCACCATGGCAAGCAATCGTGACTCTTCTCTTGATGCACATATCCTCCCAGGCCTCCAACCGAGACTCATTGATACTGCACAGCACCAACGAAGTACACATTGAGTCAAAACATATCATTGCTTGAATCAGGTTGACTACAATCTCACCAAAGTGACTATGAAGGTCCTCATCACTGGCGCCGGCGGTTTCGTAGGCCAATTGCTAGCCGAACACCTGCTCAACGACAACCACCAGCTCGTCCTCGTCGACATCTTCGAGCCCCCGATACCATCCAACGCCCAGAACAAGCAGAATGCAACATGCATCAAATCCGACCTCTACGAAGATGCGCAGTCAGTAATAACAAAAGACTTAGACGCACTGTACGTCTTCCACGGTATCATGAGCGCAGGATCAGAGCAGGATTTCGATTTGGGATACCGTGTCAACCTGCATTCGACACTGCGTCTGCTTGAAGCTGTACGGACTACATGCCCAGGTGTACGCTTCATCTACAGCTCCAGCACAGCCATCTACGGACAGCCACTGCCAGAGATGCCCTCAGAAAACACATTGCCTACCCCGCAAGGGAGCTATGGTGCTCAGAAAACGATGTTGGAATATGCGATCAACGATTACAACCGCCGCGGCTATCTGAACGCTTTCATCTTCCGCTTCCCGACCATCTCTGTGCGACCCGGTAAGCCTACTCAGGCGGCGAGTAGCTGGATGAGCGGGATCATTCGGGAACCCCTGCAAGGCAAGGAAAGCACGCTGCCCTGCGACGATGACTTCCAGGCCTGGCTCTGCTCGCCCAAGACACTGGTCAAGAACCTCCAAATCGCGCTGAAGTTGCCAAAAGATTGCATGCCGCCGCACTTCCGCCAGGTGAATCTTCCCGGGATCACTGCGACGGTGAAGGAGATGCTCGATGCGCTGCGTGAGGTTGGTGGTGAGGATGCCGTGAAGCTCGTGAAAAGGGAGAAGGCCAGTCCTGAGATCAAAGCTATGCTGGATAGCTGGCCGATCCGATTCGATGTTTCGAAAGCGCTGAAGCTCGGGTTCGTAGCAGATCAGAACTTTAAGGGGGCGGTCGAGGACTTCAAAGCTAGTTTGTAGGAACATAGGAAGCCATGACCGCTGACGCTTGTGCGAACTGAGTTGATTGACCTTCTTCCACCCGATGTCTTTTCAAATTTGCAGAGATGGGGCTTTGATCGCTTCGATTTGGCGAGGATTTCTAGGTCCGCTGATCACTTTTGTCCACAAGATCGGGCCATTGTAACGTGCTCTGGTTTCGGTAGTTTTCGGCGTTTCAACTGACCGATTCCAGCAAAGCTATAAGGTTAATGCCATGCTTGAAGCTTAATATTGACACAACCTTCCCGAGACTTGAACGAGCTCTGAAGCAGTCGAGATGGACAATTTAAAAAGAATCTTTGTGTCCGACAAGCGTTCTTCCTTCACTCGTCTCTACTGTCTGCAATCTTCCAGCGCCTTCATCAGCAGTACCTTGTGTCATAGGGAACAGCTACATGAAGACTACACCATTAACAGCCATAAACTCACCATAAAAACTCACCAGGTTGAGAGCACCGATTGCCCGGCTGCGTGATGTCAGACTGCGAACGACCTGCCGCGATGCAAACCTCAACTCGCATGTCAAAAAAAATCCTGTCGTTGCTGTGATGCCTTCTAGTCCCAGATGTCTCAACTTGAGCACACATGTGATCGGTTGTGATGTTTCTCCCAAAGCGGCAAACGGAGGTAACTCCTACCAACCGGGACCGTAGCCGGGACTGTCGGCACTTCCGTGAGGCCGGTACGAAACTTAGGGCATCCAAACCTTGCTTGAACCTAGTCTCCATCATGCATAGATACCTTATTATCGATAGCCTTTCGCCGCATTGGTGGCGAGTGAACTGCCGCAAGATCGAATGAGAACTTGTGCATGAAATTGACAGCACAAATAGTAGGTAGCCGTGTGTTGTCGCGACAGGAGACGCGTTTCATGAGCTGCAGGACGCCACCCAGTCGTTGGCTGCGCCTGCTCCGCGGACGTTGCCATTAGCTATCATAGGTGATTGGCAATAAGCGCCACAGCCGTCTTATCCGTATGCTTGGCAGGTCGGCCTTCTCACTTCATCTCTGTTCTTTCGCGAAAGGGGAAGAGATCGTGTCGCGTCAAAATTTCGCCCGGAGGCTGCGTCGCTCGTTCTTTTGCATGAGCTCTCGGCGTCATTGAGAGATGATTCTGCGGTCGAACAGCAGATCAAATTTGGTCTTACTCGTTAGCATCGGATTGGGCCTGGTGCTAATCCTCGGATATCTGTTCAGCAGTGTAGGACTTCACGTTTCAAGCTAGTGGGGAGCACGTGAGCTAACGACATTTGCAGCATGATGCCTTTCGCGAGAGGTTACAAGGTGTTGCGCCCTCATTGAGCAAGCCCAGTTCAGATGCGCAGACAAGTGAGGATGAGGCTTCAGAATCACTTGGCGGTGTGGTATCGCCACCGCGAACCGACAAGCTGCATGTCTTGTTGCCAGCTTCTAACCCAGAGGTGAACCTGTGCAAGACGCTCATGAGTGCCTCGATTCTTGGCTACCCAACTCCAACCCTGATCGCTTGGAACGAGACCTTCGACACCAGTACGCCGTCCCTTCGTCTCGCCGTTCATAGCACAGTTGCTGACTTGATACGCAGGCTACTTGCTGGGCGGTGGTAGCCATGTAGCGAAGATCACCAAAGTCCTGGAGTACCTTGAAGCAATGCCTTCGAGCCAGGACGATGAATTGGTCCTAATGATGGACGCCTACGGTGCGTTCAACCTTTACGACAACCCTGGGAATAAGGCAACTCATATGGAAGCAGATATCTGGTTCCAGCTTAGGCCTGAGACGTTCATCGACCGCTATTACAGCATCAACAAGGCTGCCAATAAGCGGCTGCAAAAGCGGCTCGGCAGCGCAGTCGAAGCCGAGGGCGTGCAGCAAACGATCATCTTTGGTGCGGGTAAAAGGTGTGCTCCCAACCAGGTTCACACTGTCGCCTGCTATCCAATTCCAGAGTCGCCGCTGCCTGCAGACCTGTATGGTGCAAATACTGACACAATAATGGGCCGTAATAAATACACCAGCCTTCGCCAGCGGTACCTCAACAGTGGATATATCATCGGGCCAGTGTCGGACATGCGTAAGATGTTCCGACGTGCCCAAGAGAAAGTCGACGCCATCAAGGATCAGATTGACTGGGACAATGGCAGTCACGGCTCGGACTTCATGTACCACGGATCTGACCAGTCCATTTTCAACTCTATGCTTGGCGAGCAGGAGTTCCAGCGAGAAGTGATGAGGCGTCGCCACTACAAGAGTGGCGATACTAACGGAAAGCCTCCGCCTCCGACATACCTGGAGGGAACACTCATCGATGATCCGCTAAACCCAAGCTTCACTCATGAACCTATGGAGCACAAGGCTGGCAAGCCCGACGAGTTCGGAATGGGCCTTGACTATTTCTCCGAACTGGGTCAGCAGACCGTCAATGCAGAGGAGGACGCAACTTGGCTCAAGCACACTGTAGAGCCGAAGGACCAGATCGCTGAGCGGCGTATCTTCGCCTGCCCATTGCGAGCTACGAAGAAGATTCCCAAGGACATTAGCAGCAGCAGGCAGCCATTTGAACTGATGGCTGAGTCTGGTGAAGCACCTGCTGAATCCAACTGGGACGAAATTGCGCTTTACACAAACATCTGTGGGTTCATGTTTCGCAAACTTTACAGAGCAGTACTAACACCATCCCCCATAGGTCTCGACAAAATCCCCGCAATGATCCACCACAACGGCGACAAGGGCGCGCGAGAGTATGCCTGGCCTAACCTATGGCTTCAGCCGCACGCGAGGAAACTGATGGACCAAGTCCTCATGCGAGAGCAATCCTCAAGTGGCGGCGCGGGCGGCGCTTTCACAGAGGGGAATTATATTAGCTGGCCGGAACTCTGTCCTCGAGAGATGGATGCGGAGCTCTTCCGTGACGTTTGAAAGCTAAGCTTAGAGTTTAATGATAGTGTACAATTTAGAATCTTGCAGTTTTTCAAGGTATGTTAGTGGTAACACAAAACATACACAAGATACAGCTTGCCTTTCAAACCCGCCCAGCATCTTGTAATGCGAGTTCTCAACTCGGCGCCATCAGACGCAGCAATTTGTGCAGCTACCAGGACAGAAGTACTTGATACACATCGGGGAGACAAGTCTTTCTTTTAGACAGGACCATAACTCGTGGCCTTGGGAATGTGAGTACAGGCGCCATGGCTAATGCTTTCAGCGGATGCCGGAAAGGGTAAGCCAATGCACTCTAAGGTTTCAGTATACAAACGTCAGCTGCTAACAGTATTGGGATCCATCGGATCGATTGATTGACTTTGTATGCAGCCAAGTTGTCGAATCCTCAGCGTCAAGTGCAGCTAAACAGCTGGAGTTCTCGTGGCAGCCTACACAGCAGCTCGGCTATCTGCATCAAGGACAAGCACGCGACAAACGTGGCTGGCGGGCGGCCTAGACTCCTCATTGTTGATAATGCTAGAAGGCGCCAACCCTACAGTCCTCGCACGTAGCGTGGAAACAACCACGCCTGTCGCTAAGAATTTCCAACAAGCAGGACTATTCTCTGAGCACTAGATCCTTGCGCCACAAGCACAAAATGCAGACCATCTAGAGCTCCGAGTTCGTGCGAGCGGATTGGTCGTAGGGATGGACGGAGGTAGTCCCGGACTGCATATGGAAATCCTTGGAAAGGATGAATCGCTCACCAGAGAAGCGTCAATGCTCAATGGAGCGAGGGCAAACATGTATTCTCCCAAAGGACTCTTTGTTTTCCGGGATCAGCAGTCAACTACTCAATCGGCCGTAATGTTGTCTCGTTGCCTCGTTCACGACACGATCAAAGTAATCAGTGGCTTGAGATTATGCCGCTATCCATGTTGTCCGAGGCGTGAGATGTCGTAGATGTGTCGTCAGAATGATGTTCAAATGTAATTCTTTATGCTTTACCCCCAGCGGACTACTGCATATAGTGAGATAGCGGCAAAGGCAATCTCTGGAGAGATTCGCACGGCCGTATGTGGAGTTCCTCATGTTTTGGTCTTCAAGCATCGCAATTCATCAATGATTCTCCTGTTGAAGTCGCAGAAGTTGGGATCGCTTTTCAGCGAGGATTCTCGGCTACACGCACGAACACCACATGCGGCTCCCTTGCATCCGTCTAGCAGAGCATAAGACACATGACAAGCACGGCAGACTGTCGGTTAGCCTTCAGAGTTCACAACGGTGTTATTAGGGTTGATAGCCAACCACTCTTGGCGGGAACTGCCGAAGTCCGCGGGTTAGCAACCTGTCACCTTTTATCTGGTTGTTTCGGATGGACGATTCTGTCGCTTCGAGACGCACGATGCAAGGCTAGTCTGCCGTGCCGACCGTGATCTTCCATATCCCTTAGGCCGGATATGTCATGATGGTTGTCAACCGGGTGTGATGGACATGAAGAGATCTCGGCACTGCAGATCCCCCGGACAACACTTCGAGTGATCAGCACGGGAAGGAAGAGCCACGGAGCCTATTCCGCTGCAGCATTCAACTACACAGGTTAAGGCCAAAAGTCACTCGCAAAGAAGCTCCAGAATAAAGCACCCGTTCAAAGGCCGGCCGCGCTGAACTCAACTGGAGCTTGTGGGGACGTTGTCAACTACCAACCGCACTGTGGCGCATCAGAAGTAACTCCTACGTAGGAGCAATTCGCTGTTTGACTGGCATCAAAGGCCTTCCGCGGTGGCACTTCCTGGCGCTGACCCCATGCAAGGAGTGATTGGCTGTCACTTCTAACCGTCAAACAATTGATCCCTATCCCCGGCATGTAACGTGTTGGATATCTACCTCCTACCGCTTGCTCTCCTGCCAATTGCTGAATTGTCAAACGCTTGGCAGAGCCCTATGCCCAGGGGAAGCCTTCGAGAAATCCGGCTTTGTGCATCGGGGACCCGCGGAGGGCTCTGACGACGATCCAACGATGTCTTCCGTTGTCCCCCTTCAGGATACGCACAGATGAGACCTTGGCTCGACCTTGTCCCAGTCATATCATCACAATAATTACGCCTCAGTCCGCGTCTACGCATGGTCAAAGTCTGTTGCCCAAGTCTGCCTCGGGGCGTATCTTCTCGGGCCACTAAAAGCATGGCAAATCGACGAGGTGCCCGTTCGGGAAGTTTTTGATTGTATCACATTTACGACATGCAGGCCAGCCATGCCTGGAATATGCTTCACGCCCTGTACAATGATGTCGCTTGGAATCCGGACGTGCTGTGAAACATTTGGCAAATCCCGTCTCGGTGACGGAGTGCTGGAGCACAACGTTCTGGAAGGCAGTATGTCCTTGTGGCGTTGCGGCTTGTGAGTCGCCAATCTTGCCGGCATCGTCGATGGAGCCGTACAGCTGCCTTGATGCATTGCGGATGTGGCGGGACGACGATCATGACAGGACAGCAACGATTTGTGTTCGAGCCACCTGACCTTGCTATATGAACTCTGTAGACCCCAAGCTCACGTTTTCTTTCCTTAGCATCTCATCCCGCATTACATCCATTCCCAAACGACGTCAAGTACACAGCCACCACAGACCTCAAGTCAATAAACAACAGCAATCAAGATGCAGCTCCAGAAGAACCTTTGGCTCCTTGCAGGCCTTGCTGCCCTCGCCTACGCCCAGGACGACAGCGAGTGTGATCCTGAGAATGACGACAACAACAATGCGACTTGTACTTCCTCCAGCATGGGCACGATGACCCAATCGGCTGCGCCCCAGTCTACGACTTCGTCCACGACTGATTCTGCGGGTAACCCGCTTATCGTAACTGTTCCTGTCGAAACCAACGTCGACACCAACGTTATCTCTAGCACGTCGTCGGTTGACAGCAACATCGCCACAAACCTTGTGCCCGTCACCAGCGTCGTTGGTACTTCAACTCGGACCAGCTTGGTGCCTGAATCTCTTGCGACAAGGAGTGCTGTCGTTGCTGTCAGCACCAATGTGATTAGCTCAACAAGCGTATATGTTACTGAAACGCTCTCTGACTCTATGACCCGGTCCATGACCGCGTCCATGACCATGTCTACTTCCACTGGTTAGTTCGCCTGTCCTGAGAATCTCGGAAAATGATAGCATGCTAACAAAACCTAGGCGGTTCTGGCGGTGCTGCCGGTGCTGACAGCAACAGCGACTCTTCCTCTTCTTCGTCGGGCTCTGACTCCGGCGCTATGCCAACCGGTGCCCCAAAGTACGCTCTTGGTGGTGTTGCCGCTGCCGTTTTTGGCCTGGCTGCTTTGTAAACATCATCTGCTCTATGGATCGTACTATAGTACAGGGCCAAGTGTACGACAGCGCCAGCCTGCGTCACGGCCCAGGCGCTCTGGAGCGAGGCTGTACGCTACCATGGTGGAAAAGGATCTTGGATATTGTGGAGACGGGATGATGATACCATTTATATCATTGCGGGATGTAATATGTCATATAATCTTAGACAGGATGGAATGTTGTTTCATATCTACCACATACCGTTGTCGCTTCGTGTTCCATGCTATCTACTTCGCGTCTGGTTCCGTAGTCCCAGCGCTGTTGACCTTCTCGGTAGGGCCAGGGACTAGCAAGGCAAGCCTAACGCAATCATTGGATGCAGATGTGCTCGAGCCCAATCGAGTTTTCATTGGCGACAAGTTCGTGTCGGGAATGGTCGATGGTGCTTTATAAAAAAGCATCTGGGATAGAGACTTGAAGCCACCTTGATGTCCTCGTTCCAAGGTCAGCCGAGGTACAATCGAAGCTGTCGAAATGGGCCATTGACAGACCTGTCGATAAATGATGCGCTTAAGATGCATTGGCTCGAGACGGTGTTGTCAAGACATGCTTTGTCACCTTCCTCCAGAGCAGCTAATGTGGAGTCCTGCTTCTTCGAGTGGCGTGAATTCAATCTAGACGTCGACGACCAGCGCGAAGCTAATAAGTTGGAAATGGATGGTCTTGAACTTCGCGCCCTCCTAGCAGCAACTCTTCCGTGCAATAAGCTAAACACAGAAAGCAGAAATTGAGATCTGTGATGATAAGATGCGTTTTGCGCATCAAACGCCCAAATTCTGCAGGATTGACGCAAGTAGAGCAGCTCTGCTAAATAGACACAGCGACTGTGGATCTCGTGCATTTCAATTACCAAATGAGATGTCTATTCCCCGCTAACAAAATATGAACGCTGGATTGCTAGTCAAAAGCTGGAAATGCTTTTGGCAGCTGTCTTAGTTGAAAGTGGTCTCTAAGGCGGCAATGGTGAGTTTAGCGAGCAGAGTTGAGATTCAATCAGTGCGATGAAGTACATGGCATTTCAGAGGGAGTGTTAGTAAGGAAAGTAATTTTCCACCAGAGGATGAGGGCCGAATCCTCAGGCTGGTGATATGTTGATGTTTAGTGATCTTTTGCATCGAATGCAACTCTAAAGTTTTACATTGGGTAATGCAAGCAGTGAAAAGCAAGGGATCCTCTCGAAGCAGAGGAATCGAAGCAAGAGTTTGTTTCATCGACATGCCCATTCCTCCCTTATAATCATCCCTCCGCGTGACTTTACTCTTGACACAATATTTAATCCATCGTCCGCGAAGATCAATCCTTTGCACTAGAGGAGGATACTTGTAACAATCCTCGACCAATGACAAGGCGCAATAGCTTGGTGGTGCGTAGTCAGTATGCCTTTGGCTTCTTTGGACCGTCTTATGGATATCACGCTCTTGCATATGCACTTACGGATATGTCCAATGCGCAAGCCTCCAAAGACAGCGTGTGCATTGTGCACCTCGGATAGGCTCATCGATTGGTCCTCCCTGGCCAGCACGATCACGATTGGGTTCTGCTCATGGAGTCCAAGACGTCTCCGATCGATGTCGACATAATGAGAGAGAAGCAGAGCACTCTTCGTGTTCTTGAACATAAATACCAGGCCCTGCTCCAGCCTTGATCGACTCTTCTCTTCTACTCACAACCACATCGTCCAGCAAGACTTCAGGGAGACCACAGCAAAGAATACCAAAGAAAATGTTTAAATCCACCGTCATCCTTGCCCTCATATCCGTAGCCTCGGCTGCAGATATCACCCTCTACTTGGGCCGCAACCTCAATTGCGGATCAGGCAACAGACAGATATGCAGGAACATCCCTGCCAACACGTGCTGCGGGGACCAGACGAAGCGGTAAGCACACACTACATTTCTGAGAATCTTCCCATCATGTAGGAAGTACCGGACTAATCCTGGGCATGACTGCAACAACAGCTACTCGTCAACCCGTTGGGACGGAGTCGTCTCCACCAGCTACGGCCGCAACTATGCGCCATCGGGCAATCGAAACAGCTGTGGACAAGTGCTTACGAACACACGTGGTCCAATCTGCTCGAATGCCGGTGCTGAGGTACGTCTGCTCTCCACGGCACTTTCAGGCGGAGATGACTGCTAACAGCCATGGGACATTGGCGTAGGTCGGAGGCATCACGGGAGCAGACTACGGCCCGAACCCCAGGAAGCGTAGTGTTGCCGGTGAGGCTGGGGAGAACTGCATGAAGCCAGATGTTGCGATTGTCGACGGAAAGCAATTTGCAATCAATGGCGACGTTCCAGAGGACGTGACCGAAGCCATCTACCAGATGCAGCTAGCCAATGGTTCGGCTGATGAGGCGATTGCTCAGTTTGGAGATTACCTCTTGTAGATAATATCGTAGGCATTCAGCCTTCGGCCTCTAGCTGTTTAGGAGGATTGCAGAGCCTGCGAGTCAGTATTTCCTGTACGTGTGTCCGGTATTGTGTCCCATGTTTGTTGTCATAGGACGGCGAGCTTCTGCAAGACTGTGTATACCTGACTCGCCCGGCTCCGGAATTCATTCCGCACCGACTCCGACTGGTCCAAGCTCCTAGATTTTCTTGCTTGAACTTGCATTTGCAGCCGAGCATGTGAAAGCGACATCCACGCATGTAAACACCATGGCCGCCACCACTTCACTTCCAGAGACACTGGAAAACTTCACCAGTGCTACTGGTGCAGCTTCGCAGGGATTGCCTGAGTCCTCTGCCTTGCTGCCGCCCAAAGACGGCATCACTCTCCTCGATACGAAGAATGACATTTTTCTGGCGTATCTCCAGGCTCTGGCACTGCGGAATTTGAATGTCATACGCAGCATCAGACACGGTAGCGACAGCGAAGAGGCGCAGAAATTGAGTGAAGATATCACTAAGAAGCTGGTTGAACACCGGGTATACTTGGAGCGAGGCGTCAAGCCTTTGGAGAGCAAGATCAAGTACCAGGTCGACAAGGTCGTGCGGGCAGCCGAGGATGAAGAGCGTGCTGAGCTACAGAAGGCAAAGGCAGGAGCTCAATCCAAAGCAAAGTCCAAGGCAGACGATGCGGAGAAGGATTCAGACGAAGAAAGCTCCGACGAAGATGAAGACGCAATTGATGCTGCAGCCTACCGTCCCAACCCCGCCTCTTTTGCCGCCGCTGCCTCCGCCTCAGAGGATGCGAATGCCGCTCGCAGACAAAAAAGCAAAGAAGACGGCGTTTACCGTCCTCCACGTATCTCGGCTACAGCGATGCCCACCACGGAAGCCCACGAGAAGAAGGATCGATCGCGTCCGGAACGCTCCCGTACCCTGGACGAATATGTCTCGCAAGAGCTCTCGGGAGCACCAATGGCCGAGCCATCTATCGGCTCCACCATTACGGCCGGCGGCAGAAAGACGAAGAGCGACAAGCAACAGCGCGAGGAAGCCGAGCGGACCGCCTACGAAGAGACCAACCTGGTGCGTCTACCGAAGGAGTCGAAGAAGGAACGCGCGAAGAAGGCCGCGAAGGAGAGACAAGGTGGTGGGTTTGGTGGAGAGGAATGGAAAGGCTTGGGTGACAGTTTGGATCGGATCGGTGATCTGACGAGGAGGAAAGGTGGCAAGGACAGTGCGTTAGAAAAGAGCCGGAAGAGGAATTTTGTTGAGGATGGACCGAGAGGAAGTGGGATTGGGGATGCTTTTGAGACGAAGAGGAGACGGATGGAGAAGAAGGCTGGGAGGCGATAGGTTTCTGCTTGTGATCTTACTGCCCTTTCTTCTCTTGGGTGAAAGGGTGATGCCTATCATGCTCACGAAGCTTGTCTAAACCGCAAGCGCGTGTGTACAGCCAGTCGAGTACCCAAAACGGGATGAGTAGGCTCACAACATAGAGTGTGGTGGCCAGATAGCCTCGACGAACATGACTCGGTGGTCGCGTCTGCAGGACTTCGTCGATGACGGCTCGCGCCCATCTTTCACGAGTGTGCTGACCGGGCGGATTCCCTTGACCACGCATCGTCTTTTCCGCTACATCTTTGATGGGATGGTAGATGGAATTGGGTGACAATGTGGCCCCATTCGCCGAGGCAAAGGTCCAGAAGCCCGTGCGCACGTCGCCGGTCTCCAACGTCACAACCTACAGCCGGATCAGCATCTGGTACGAGATAGGACATCGTACTATTGATGGAAACCGGAGGCCGCACTGAACATCCATCTTGCTCCCTCGAAAACTCACCTTGACTCCAAACGGAGCAAATTCCACTCTCATATTATTACTCAGACTACTCAACGCACTTTTGCTAGCCTGGTAACTCCCGATGAAAGGCTGATACGTCGCCGACAAAGCCTAGCAAGCCCAACTTCAATCAGCCTTGCAAACAGACTATGGAGTACGAGCGAGAGAAAAGAAAGAAACCAACATACAGCAATACTACTCTGATTCACCACAACTCCACCCGCTTCTCTCAACAACGGGAACAACGCCTGCGTCACAGCGAGCAATCCAAAGACATTGACATCGAAGTTCTTCCGCATACCCTCAATCGAACAGTCGAGGAGTGGCATCATGTACCCGTATCCCGCATTATTGAACAGAAAATCTAATTTCCCTCCTGTCAGTTTCGCAGTCGCATCCCTGGCGGTGGCAATGGACTCAAGATCCGTCACGTCTAGTTGTAATTTCTCCAGTCTTGCATCTTGCGATGATGAGGGAGTCGACGAGAGATACTCCATATCCTCTATCCGGATATTTGTAGCGATCACGTTGATGTTCCTTGCGAGGAGCTCGGTCGTAAGTGCGTCCCCGAGACCTCCTTGAGATACACCGGTAATCAATGCCCATCTTTCGTTTCCTTTCATTGTGCCCCTGTCGAATTCAGCAAAATGGTAAATTGAACGTTCGTCGCCAGTGCATGTGGTGAGATGGGAGCTGAAGGCATGTCAGCTTCTCGGGACTTCTTCGGTGTCAGCCTCTCAGCCAGCCTCTCAGCCAGCCTCGCAAAACAGCCAGTTGCAGCCATGCCAGAAACTCAAGCAGAGCAGCAAATGTAACAGCAAAAAACAAAACGTCAGAGGGCGTGTCGGCGCGTGTACCGGTGTCCAGAGGGGTGCCGGCATAACAGCGTCATCATGTAAAGTTTTCTTTTTTTTAATGAAAATTCGCATATGTACGCTATAAGCGCTACGCGGCCCATCGCGAAGACAGGACTTACTGGAGGAAAAAATTACCAAAAAAACCTCTACTACGTCAAGCGTAGCCTCCCCGAAGAGAGGATTGATTGTTCCACACATATACGCTGTAAGCGCTGCGCGGCCTATCGCGGAGACAGGACTTTAAGCTGTTCGTGTCTAGCACGGCCTATCGCGAAGACAGGACTTAGGTTGAAGCTGTTCGTGTCAAGCACGGCCCATCGCGAAGACAGGACTTAGGTTGAAGCTGTTCGTGTCAAGCACGGCCCATCGCGAAGACAGGACTTAGGTCGAAGCTGTTCGTGTCTAGCACGGCCTATCGCGAAGACAGGACTTAGGTCGAAGCTGTTCGTGTCTAGCACGGCCTATCGCGAAGACAGGACTTAGGTCGAAGCTGTTCGTGTCTAGCACGGCCTATCGCGAAGACAGGACTTAGGTTGAAGCTGTTTGTGTCCAGCAGGTTGAAGCTGTTCGTGTCTAGCACGGCCTATCGCGAAGACAGGACTTAGGTTGAAGCTGTTCGTGTCAAGCACGGCCTATCGCGGAGACAGGACTTTTTCGTGTCAAGCACGGCCTATCGCGGAGACAGGACTTAGAAGACATCGCGTAGATCGTCCTCGTGCGAGGGAAGATGGACGTGATGTGACCAAAGGGCAAAGCTTCGTTCTGGTCAGAAGTTCGAATTGCGATGAAGCGTGGCGGGCTTGGCGTATTCTCGGCCCGGTGAACCGATCAGAGACTTGTTTCATGACTAAGCTGCCTCTGCTCTCTCTGACCTGTGATCGAACGTGGGACAGGGCGAATGAAGAGGTGCCTAGGTAACAGAGTACATAGCTGTCGACAATGCACGGCTCATCTTTGAACAGTAGACCTGGACTTTTGGCTCCGTCATTCTAGAACTGGATGGGCAAAACGATATCCAGACTGACCCACACACGCACACGGCTCATAAACCGCCGACTGCTTTTCTCTACGTCTACAAATCTATGCCACACTGCACACGCAAGTCTGGGTATCGCTAAACATGCCGGCCCAATAACGCTCCCGACGACATTCAACATTACGGGACACAATACACACAGTCCCCAGCTCAAAAGCTCTGAGCACGTTCCTGAACAGCCTATTCAGACCTCTTACTCCCCTTTTTCCTCTCGCTCCCCCGAACATGCATCCACTCCTTCCGCGCCTTCCTCACGCTCTTCGGAAGCTGCTTAGTGTCAACCCCAGCCCATAACCTCTCATCCACCGGGACAATATTGCCCGGTTTCCAACTGAGTGTTTTCTCCCCCGCTCCGTCGAGGAGGACAAAAGCCATTTCCCGTTCAATAGCCTGACAGGCTCGGACACTGGAGTCCGGCTCGTTGGCGCGGAGGGTGAGGGTTCCGGGGGTGCCGTTGGGGTCATCGAGCACGATAGGGAGAGAGGTGTCGGATTGGAGGAGCTGTTTGGCCGCGTTTTTCTGGTCCCGTCGCCGCATATAGTCCTCGAGCGAGACGCCTTTCTCCTGGGCGCGCTTCTTGTATTCTGCGAGCTTCTTGCTCGAGGGTTCCTTTTTCTTCTCTACGATCGGCGCCTTGAGGGCTCCGATGGCGACTTTGGAGCGGTACTGCTCGAGGCTGAGACCGCGCTTGCTCGCATTGTAGAGGTCTAGTTTGTCTTGCTCGCTTAGGGATCCGCCATGCTCAGCGGCCAGCTTGTCCATTTTCTTTGCTTTCTTTTGAGCTTTGCTTGGATACTTGTCGATGGCATCGGCGTTATGATTGCTCTTTGTTGGTTTGAGCTTAATCTCATCTGCTCCGTTGGCGAGTTCGTCTGCCGCTGATCCTGGTGCTTTTGCATGCCCGGCATGAGATGACTTCTCAGCCTTTCGCAGTCTCTTTCGCTCGGCCTTTTCATCCTGTCTCGCGCTCTTTGCCGCGGTCATGTCTTCCTTTTCCGCCCTTCGTTTTTCCTTTCTGGCTCTACGTTCCTCTTTTGTCTCGCCGGTGCTCTCTTTCCCAGCTGCCTTCGCCTCTCGTTTGGCTTTGCCACGCTCGTACTTGTCGCCCTTCTTCCCCTCACCGTCGTCGGATGAAGATCTTTTGCGCTTTGTACTTTGCTCATCCGCCTTGCCTTCTCTCTTCCTCTTCTTCTCCGATCCGTTCCCTGCCGCCTGCACACCCCCAACTTTCCCAGTCGGCGTCTTTGGCAAAGCCGCAACATCTCCGTTGCTGCCCATATCGTCCACGGTCTTCGGCTCTTCCGTCCCAATTGTGCCCTTCATGCCCTCACCCTTGACAAATCTGCCGTAAAGTCCACCCCGATTCACACCATGCTTCTGCACGTTTGCCAACGTACTTTCCTTTCCGGTACCAAAGTCCTTCAAGCCCTGGTCAAAGGCGCGCAACCACCACTGGTCTGAAACGGCGGCATGTTTGTTTAAGCCGACGCCGAGAACGTCGACCTTTTTGCTGACCAAAAGGGGTTTCTTAATACCCCGATCGGTCTTATCGAGAGAGTGGCCATCACCACGCCAGCCATGGCGTTTCAGATAGCCGGCTGAATCCATGGTATATTATGCCGAGGAAAAGGACGTGAGCATTGAGACGGTTGGTATATTTTCTGAAAGTTGCCTGGATTCTGCCATGCTCGGCGGTGAGATTTCTGCGGAACAGTCTCCGCTACCGAAGCATCCGATCGAAGCCAATTCTCGATGATTATCGATAAGCATCAGATTCGGATGGACTACATGTACGATGATGCAATGTAGTGGTCAGCAAGAATGTCGTCAACGAATGAGACGTTACGCGTTACCAGGCAATTTGTTGACCTCATGAAGCTGCAGTAGTGAGCAGATTGCAGCCAAACGTCAAGCTTGAGCTCCCCCCTCCAGCTGCCTCTTCTGTTCCACCTGTAGTCCTTTCATCTACTTCATGTCCTTACTACGTAACTTCGCCTCTTCTCTTCTCCGTCAACGCTTTACTACAACCGCTTTTAGTACGACAACCACAACATACCCACGAGCCTTCTCCACTAGTCTCCGCACCATGGCAACCGAATTCAAGCTCAAGGACTTGAAGAGCATCGACCTCAAGAACGGCGAGAAGCAGGAGGCCGAAGTCGACGGCATTGAAGGCGGCAAGGTAATCCTGGTGAAGCTCGACAACGAGGTACATGCCTTGAACGCCAACTGCACGCATTATGGAGCGCCATTGATGAAGGGTGTCGTGACTGGGGACGGCAGACTGACCTGTCCATGGCACGGCGCCTGCTTCAGCGTCAAGACTGGTGACGTGGAGGATGCTCCGGCGTTGGACCCGCTGCACAAGTTCGACGTGATTAGCAAGGATGGCGGAGTCTACATCAAGGGCCAGGAGAAGCATGTCAAGGACGGCCGACGTTTCTTGAGCATCAAGGCAAAGTCCAGCGGTAACGAGAAGGTGGTGATTGTCGGTCGTGGCAGTGGTGCGTTGGGTGCTATGGAGTCTCTGCGTGCGGGTGGCTTCCAGGGCAGCATCACCACCATCGCACAGGAACCCTACCAGCCTATTGACCGCACGAAGCTGTCAAAGGCACTTCTTACGGATCTTCAGAAAGTGGCATGGAGATCACCAGAGTTCTACAAGGAGGGCGACATCGACATGGTCACTGACACAGTCACATCAGTCGACTTTGATGGCAAGACAGTGAAGACTCAGAGTGGAAAGGAATACCCATATACGAAGCTCATCCTTGCATCGGGTGGCCAGCCCAAGTACCTGCCTCTCGAAGGCCTGAAGGGCGATCTCGAGAACGTCTTCTTGCTCCGCCAGCTCAGCGACACGCAAAGCATCATGAACGCAGCAGGCTCCGAAGGCGGCAAGAAGATCGTAGTCATCGGCAGCTCCTTCATCGGTATGGAAGTCGCCAACTGCCTAGCCAGCCAAAAGCACGACGTCTCCTGCATCGGCATGGAGAACACGCCCTTAGAGCACGTCATGGGCACCGAAGTCGGCAAGATCTGCAAAGCCCTGCTGGAGAAGAACGGCGTCAAGTTCTACCTGGGCGCCAGCGTCGACAAGGGCACCGCCTCCTCCGGGAACAAGATCGGCAAGGTCCACCTCAAAGACGGCACCGCGCTCGACGCAGACCTCGTCGTAGAAGGCGTCGGCATCCGCCCCTCGACCGACTACCTCAAGGACAGCAAATCGATCCAGCTCAACGACAAGGACGGCAGCATCATGGTAGACGACACCTTCGCGGCCAAGGGTCTCAAGGACGTCTGGGCCATCGGCGACATCGCGACCTATCCCTACCACGGACCCGGCAGCACCGGGCAACCCGTGCGCATCGAGCACTGGAACGTGGCGCAGAACATGGGCCGCAGCGTAGCGCACTCGATCAACAAGCCGGGCTCCAAGCCGAAACCCTTCATCCCGGTATTCTGGTCGGCGATGGGTTCGCAGCTGCGGTACTGCGGCAACACGGCCGCGAGCGGCTACGACGACGTCATTATCCAGGGTACCACCGACGTCAGCGAGGGCAAGCAGAGCTGGGTGGCGTACTATACTAAGGGCGAGGAGGTCGTGGCCGTGGCGTCTATGATGAAGGATCCGTATATGACGCAGAGCGCCGAGTTGATGCGGCGGGGGAAGATGCCGAAGAAGAGCGAGATCCAGAAGGGGGTGGATGTTTGTGAGATTTCTGTGCCTGCTGGGACGAAGATATAAGTTGCTGCGGTATCAGTTGAGAATGAGGAAAGTAGATGGGATGGAACGGTACGTGGCAACGGATGTTATGTAGTTCAACAGGTAAAATCACTTTGTAATTCAAGAGCTTCTCATTAAGCACAACATTCAAATGATCGATGGAAAAGAAAGAGAAAAAAATCAACACTTCTAGATCAAATATCAACAACGCTGCAGAATCAAGAGATCCTTGTTCCTTTGCTGGCCAAACAGACCTTCATCGGCCGAAGATCCAAGTACCTGGTTGGAAAGATCCCTCCATTACCGAGCCGGCTACGCCACGTTCCAGCTGCCTATGAACGCTTACATTTTACCTCCAGCGGTACTACCCCACTTGAACAAGACGTTTTCCCTAGCCCGTTCCCAGCCATTCGTCTCTTCCTCCCAAGTCCCCCTCTGCACCGCTAACAGTCTCTCGCACTTTCCTCCCCGAGCATTCAGAAGATGGATGCGTGCATGGAAAGATGCATGCCACCTTTTCCAAAACCATCCTTCGATATCTAGGTTTTACTTCCTTGAACGCGGTAGATAGTAAGGCACATGACGTAGTAGCCGCCAGGTAAGTGAATATTTAGGACGGACGGAGGGAGAAAAGCAGGATCTTTGCAGGAAACCTGGGGGTGTACTGAAGTTAAGGTGATCCGGACCCCCACAATGGACCCTCCGGGGAGGGCGTTAAAGATCGGTTTTAGATGGCACGGGGGGATTGAGGGAAGCGTCACCCTTCACTTGGTGCTGTACTTGCTGCTTCGGTGGTAGAAGAAGCAAAAAGGGTGGAGGGAAAGGGCTTTTACTGAAAGCCATTGCCGAGTGGGTGAGGTCGTGTGAGAAGGGTCTTTTGATGATGGTGCCTGGAGACTTTAGGACGAGGCGGAAGTTGTGTACCCAGCATTGCTGACTGTTGTACTCGCCGAAGTGGACATGTAAGGTCAGCTGATTATCAAGCGGGAATAGAGTTGTCGATCATCAGATACCAGTATAGCGTGAATGGTTTCGTCCTGCGTTTCCATGCGGGCATCTGGGGTGAGCGATATCCCCAGACAATGAAATCGTGAAAAGCACCTCAGAGACCTACCGCAAGAGAATGATTCCAAAAGTCGAAGCGACAAAGAACAGAACAGTATCGAGCTCAGAGTGAACCAAAGAACGCCGATCGGCAGAATCTCCTTTCTGCTACCAGATCTGAGAAAAGACGGGATATCTCGTACAAGCCCCACGCGGCTACTGCTGCTGCTTCACACCTCTCATACCTCGACCCGCTTATCGGGGACCTGAGGGTGGACTTCCATGACCGCCTTGACGAGATCGTCGACCACTTTACCACCCTGCTTGTTGCCAATCTCCTTGATATTGTCGAGTTCCTTCTGGGTGTCCTTCTCGGCCTGCTCCTCGGCGGCCTTGTTGCCTGATGAGTGCTGTGTCCGAAGTGGTCAGCATGCGTCGAACGTTTACTCTTGCGCTGACTCGGAAGGGAATAGGGGCGCTGTACCTCCTTCTCGAACTTCTGGAACTCTTCGTCCTTCTGCTTGCGGTAGTCTTCGATCTCCTTCTGGGCTTCCGAGCGGGCGTCCTTTACCCGCTTCGTGCGGTCTATCCGGTGGTATTAGTACGAGTCGTCATACCACAAGTGGGGTATTCCATTGGATATGTGTTCTCGCATACATTCTCTAGCTTTCTGGACAATCTTCTGTGCTTCTCGCTCTGCCTAGGTGATCGTCAATGGTCGTTCCCAGCCGGTGTCGGGTGCGGAGGTACGTACGTCGAGCAGGGTTTGGATCCCGGCGGAGTTTTGTGCAGCCTGTTTCGCATTAGCACTATATCTCAAATAAACGATAGCAGCTCATACCATAATGTCGATGTTCGATGCGTACTAGTAGACTGCCCAGCAACACCTAGGTGATGTTGTCTAGAAGCAAGCTCGCCCGTAGTGACGAATGTCCCGAGGATGTCCCGCAGACCTCCGTCCAAAGTCCGCCCGGGCCAGATCCGTCGTGAGATGAATGCAAGATTCCCAAGCTGCGCGCAACTTCCTATTCGTCACCATTTCACATAGATTCGACCACACCATAATGTCTACTGCCGCGAAGCTCACCCTCGCCAGCACCACTGTCGGTGCCCTCGGCATAGTTCTGTTTGTTCACTACCAACAGAAAGCCGACCAAGCCGTGAGCATCACTCAGACCCTATGAGGTATGCACTTCACATGCTGACAGAGCATAGGCAATGCATCAAGGAGTCATCCGCGACGTCGAGCAGCAACGGATTAAGAAAGAACGCCAGTTGGACTTTGAGATGCAGCGACGGCTGGAAGAGGAATATCGGAAGGTGCAGAACGTCAAGCCGAGCGCGGACTGAAAAGGCATATGAAAATGGGAAACTCAGATGGAAGCATGTGCAGGATCCTGTCTCGAAGGGATCCTATGACCGAGAGTAAAGATGCCTAGGGACCGAGCAAAAATTTTCTGGATCTCAGTCTCATGGGTATGAAAGGCCTGCGCTCGATTGCTAGCTCTCCAGTTCTTTCTGCGCTGGCGAGGAGACGTCGCAGTCTTCACCCACATGCGGGAACAGCGTCGATCTTACAAAGGACCTCCCTCCGACACATCGCTTAAATTGAGGACGCCCACGGCGCTTCAGACCAAGGCCGACCTTCCTACGCTTTCTTGAGGAAGATGAAACTCGATCGTCCAAGAAGCTTCGGACTGGTAATTTCTGGACGTGCCTGGGAAGAAGGACTGCGATCGGGGCTGAATCCGAGCTAGGATTCCAAGGGCGGAAACCTTTTGGAAACCCTCTAATATGGCTCGTCAGGAATGGGACAACATAGCCACCTGTACACGGGGATGCAAACAACCGAGTGCTATCGGGCTTCGAAGCAAAACGCGTTGCAGAAGATATTATGAGCCTAGGCATGTCTGGATGGAAGGGGACGCTTACATGGCTCAAACCACTAGCACTTCGGCGCCCTTTGCTCAGGATTTAAATGTCGCCGTCTGGGCCTTCGAGGGAGCATGTGCAGGGAAACGCTCCGTAATGTTTCGAAGGTACGGCTGTGAGAAGGCGAATTTCGAAGACGCACACCAGCAGAGGATTGTAGGCTGCGAAGGAAATACCCAAAATCTAGATAAGAGTCTCCAACACTACTCTACTCCACTCTCACACATGTCATGTCTCATACATGTTATGGAGACCCATTTGAAGTTGCTGAGGATCTGACCAAGAATCTGGGCGAAGCATGACAATCTTTTGCTCGAGAGCGCAGAACTCTGCAGTACAACCATACTAATGTTTTTTTTTTAAAAAAAAAAAAATTGGAAACATTGCCTCTATGATGTCAATTCGATGCACTTTGATCACCTCTTGTTGCTCTCAGATGCACAGATAATGTCCGAAGTTTTCCTTAGCCAACCCGACGCCTCGCAAAAGAAAAAAATAAACCAAAAAAAAATTCTCTAAGTAAAAGGGGTATTTTCCAATTTTTCCCTCCTACGCCCATTTCCCATATGTCCGATTGCCTCCAAAAAAAAAAAAAAGGAAAAAAAAACGTTAAGTAGAAGAAGAAAAGGTCGAGATCGTATAACTAGAGGAGAAAACCCCCCTCCCTAGACCTTCATCCAATCTGATTTCAAAGAGGGAAAAACTCTACGCAGGCCCCGGGAGTTCCAACGACCCCATCCGCTCCAACTGCGCATCCGTCTTCTGGCCCATCGTCAGCGTCCCCGTGGGACTCATCTCGGCTTCTTCCGTGTCGCGGGCGAGCTGGGCCTGGATTTGCGGGCTCCTGTGGGTAGTATGGCCGGTTTTGCGTCTTTCAAGCTGGTGAGCGGAGGGAGATGGATGGGATTCCGGGTTCGGAGTGGTTTGTGTGGTGTTGGATGGGGAGTGAATTGGGGGAAGGTTGTCAGGAGAGGGTGAGGGGGTCTCGGTGTCTACTGTTCCCGATCCGAAGGATGCGCTGGGCGCATGATGCTCCTCCTCCGGCTCA
Organism: Hortaea werneckii; assembly: GCA_037044905.1. NCBI lineage: Eukaryota > Fungi > Ascomycota > Dothideomycetes > Mycosphaerellales > Teratosphaeriaceae > Hortaea > Hortaea werneckii. Next base: position 37,899 of record JBAOKB010000034.1, on the reverse strand, counting down.
TCAAGGGAGATGGGGTGCCAACGACGGATATGGTCTTGTTTTCGGGACAGGATATCCCCGTCGTCTTTGCCACCGAGTTCGATTCCAGCCTCGCGGAGTGTTTGCACCATAGCGCGGATGTTCAATTCCAAGCACCGCTCCGGTTCCTCGGCTTTGGTGAACTTCTGTGCGAGCCAGGGGAAGAGGATGCCGTAGTCGGACTGGTTGAAGTGTTGGCTCGTGGCGACGTAGAACATGTGCGGCCCAGCTGTGCTTTCGTTGGCTCCTTCATTTGTCGTTTCCGCTGATGGGACTTGTGAGGGTGCTGTTGATTCAGCCGCCTGGCTCGTTTGCGACTGGTCTGCAGACGCAGATCGGTCGGAGCTCGAAGACGCATATCCGGAGTCGGACGCAGGTGAACTAGCTCTCAAGCGGGCAAAAGCCGGCAAAGGCTTGTCCTTTTCACGCGTAGTAGGCGTTGCAACAGACGGCCTGCGGGAGGGTCTTGGTTTCGCAACGATCAGCTTGTTGAGGTTCAGGTTATCCTTCCAATTGTGAAAAGACTCTGACAGCACGGACAAGATGTTCGAGCCATCAGGACCACCAATAGCATAAGACGGCAAGGGCCGGTCGAATAGAAAGCGCTGGAAAGGGCTCTTGAGCGGAGTGCACCACATATCCAGAAGCAAAGTAGGAGACTCGGGTGTGACTTGCTGTATTATAGCAGCATCCGCATGCGGCGTGATGAGAGGTTTGCCATCATCGTCGTTTCGCTCAGCATTGTAGAATACACTCTTCAACAGCTGTACCATTGTGGCGGCACCAAAAGAATGTCCTGCCCACACCACTTTACCCGGTCGGTGTATGTCCAACATGTCACTGAACTGACCGAGGACCTCTTTCCGGCCTTTCGTGGTCCAGCTCGTGTTGAGGTCGAGATTGTCGAGCTTGTGACCTCTGTCAATCTTCATCAATGCTTCGTACGCCATACAAATTTCCCAGATGCGTATCCTCAGCTGCTTGTCCCTCGCTTCATGAACTTCATCGGTGAGTGGGGAGTGTGGGATATGCGTCGGGTACACAATATGAGCAGGCGTATCCGTAGTCTCCCTCACATACTGAACCGGACTGCTACCGTCTCGATGATCTAGCGCGATGACGATCATACCATTGCTCGCCAGCTCACCGCAGATCTGACTGTATGCATTTCTACTCCCGGCCAGACCATGGCTGAAGAAAGTCACAGGCCATCGCGAGTTGCTCGTCGGAGGGTCTAGCAGTCGAGCGTTCCTATGCGCCGGAAGCTTGACCCAATACAACAATTGCGGCAAGTACGACAGCGCGCCTGCCACTCTTTCGCTGAGACCGACATACTTTATCACCGACGCGATATTTATCCTTTGTGGCTGTGGCACCCATCGCACCGGGCGGTCTTCTTCATCTCTTGCCGGCTTCACACAGGGGTAGAATATGCGAAAGGAGACCGTGGGTTGCGCTGCTTCTGGGGCATCTGATACTGCTGGGATGTCTGCTGTGGGGACTTCTACGTCTACTGTTCCAACCTCGTAGGGTCCGTGATAGGGCGGAAAGCTATTGATCGGATTCAACGAGGAGAACCATGAGGACATCGCTGGCGCGATTGTGTGATTGACTCGAGGGCCCGAATGCGATCGGCACTCGGCTTTTGATGCTGGCAGTTCGGGGCTGGTCTCTTTTTATCGTTCTATGACAGCGGTTCGGTCTCTCGCTTTGACAGGCTGTAGATTCTATTCGCGATGCGGCAGGCGTTGTGAGTTGTGAGAATGTACGCAATGCAAAACCCTTCAAATCAGGGTCAGAAGTTTAGAGCGAGTGGCAGGAGAGAGCGAAAGATGGCAGAAAAGAGCAAAGAAGCACACGACATGTTCCTGCGCGCTAAGAAGAAGTTTCCTGGACCTTGAACATCCCGAGCGATCGCTGGTCGGTGATGACGTTGGACTCCCGGGGACTAATGACCGGAAAATGGTACTCGAGATGCTGATGCTTCTCTCTTCCCTGCACTCTACCATGAGGAGATCTTCCAGATAACGCTGCACTCCGCCCTATACTCATATGTGTCCCGTGATGACTTTGCTCCGAAATGAATGAGTTGGATCAAGACGGACAGATCGGCCAGCCTGGAAACGCCTCTCAGGGTCTTGTCTTGAAGCGGAATCACATGCAAATGCCGGCATAACTGTGCCGTCCGGCGATAGGGACTCTGCAAACATTGGCGATCGCATCAAGACCTCTAAATACATGCATTCCTGTGTGAGCCATACAAAGAATCTTCGATGCTCACGAATCATGCGTTCTTCCTTTCTTTGATCCCTCCGATGTCAAGGAAGAAAGGTCCAAGAAACTCGGGCGCCCGGCCGGACCGACTGTAGCGCCGTGTTCACATGCGCATTCTCGCTGAGATGAACTATAGCTTCACCAATCAGGTAATATCACAACACTCCCTTCCAGCTGACAGCCACCTCACTCCCCATCATGCCCAAACCGAACCTCTAGACAGACTTCCCCGTCGATCGAACCTCTCGCAGCCTCAGCGTCGCCCATGCCACGTCACCGCCGACCATCAACGGCCTCGAGCCGCTCGACAGAATGGGACGCACCCGCCGGCCAGGAGATGGCATCCATGTACGACTACCTCGCCAAAATCATCCTGCTCGGCCCCTCCGGCTGCGGCAAATCCTGCCTCCTCCACCGCTTCGTCAAGAACGAATGGCGCGTCCTCACCAGCCAGACCATCGGCGTCGAATTCGCCAGCAAGATCGTCAAGATAGGCACACACGGGCGTCGGAAACGGATCAAGCTGCAACTCTGGGACACGGCGGGCACAGAACGATTCAGGAGCGTAAGCAGGAGCTACTACCGCGGCGCCGCCGGCGCAATCCTAGTCTACGACGTCTCGAACCAGGCCAGCTTCGCGCAGCTCCCGACGTTCCTGAGCGACGCCCGCGCCCTCGCGAGCCCCTACATGAGCGTCATCCTCGCAGGCAACAAAGCCGACCTGACGGACCCGGGCTTCCAACCTAACCTCCTGGACTTGGAACCCAGCAGCGTGCCCTCCACAGCCTCCAGCACGCTGGGACCCGGGCTCGGCGCCCAGCAACGCGCGACCTCGATGCATGCCGGTCGCGAAGTCCCCTACGCCGCCGCTTCCAACTGGGCAAATCATACCGGCGTCCCGGCCGTGATGGAAGTCAGCGCGCTCTCCGGCGACGGGGTGGAAGAAGTCTTCAACAAGCTCGCGAGCACGATCCTCACTAAGATCGAACTCGGGGAGATCGACCCGGATGATCCTATGTCCGGGATTCAGTACGGCGATGCGGATTATTACCGTTTCGACGATGCGTCGAGTGTCAAGAGCGGATACACGGCCGACGGGTATGGGTCCACAAGGCGAAGAAGGAAACGTGGGGGTCTAGGCGAGTGGGGGGATGTTTTCCGGGTTGGTCAGGCTGGGAATGGGGGGAGGAAGTGTTGTTAGGATGTAGAGTTTCCTACTTTTTTCTTTTCTTTTGGATTGTTTGATTGTGTTTGGGAAGCATGGTGCTTAGGCGTTCGCGGGCAGGGGGAATTTGCTTTTGTTCCGCTTCGATACCCTAGATACGTTCGCTGGATTACCGTTTCTTTTTGGATCTCTGGTCTTCGAATTGCACTACTCAATGTAATTCCTAATGTACATGCAGCCAACCAAATACGTTCTGTGTGACAACCGCAGTCCATCCCATACGTTCTTGTCGCAGTACTAAGCAACCTCGGGAGCTATGTAGGATCTGCCCCGACGACCTATCCTGACACGCCCGTCATAAAGACGCTCATGTACCCAGTTTCATTACTGCATTCTCAGCCATTCTCGTCTCTTCAACTTCCCGGAACGGTCAATGCCCAACACTATAGTGCGTGCTGGCGACCAACATCACGTCGAGGACTAGTTCAGTCAGGCGTCAAAAGGTTGTCCAAAGCCACATGCGGACTTTAATAGAAAATGACCTTAGTAGCGCTTGCAACCACTTTCATCTCCCCTCCCCTCCTGCATGTTACGAACAATACCCATTGAAATATTGCAACGATTCAATATGTCAGCCACCAACATAAGACACTATCAAAGACGTCTCCACCGACTCGTTAGGGAGCAGAAATCCATCATCCAGATTCCGGTGCCGCAAAAGGATCAGATACCTTGTCAGTCTCCCCCGGCGAGTGATACCGCCAGCGGAATGCTGCAGGACGAGAACGCACTACCGCCTACGAACGATCCCAGGCATTGGTTCGGCAAAAGCTTGGCTGCGCCTCAGCGCTTAAGAGAGGAACAGACCGCGGATCGGGAGCTTGAAGGACGCGTTCGCTCGTGCTGGGCCGCCCATGTTCACTACTGTTGTTTCTCCCCGCCCGTCCGCGTTGCGGCTGTCCAACACACACAGCTGTTGGATGTCAGTTGCAGCTTGCTTCGTGAGTGGTCGGTTCCGGCTTTGCTATCGTTCTTCGCTTTGACTGAAGCGCACCGGGGCGAACGGTAGATTGGGGAGTCCTACTGCCGACGGTGCTGCTGGACCGCGTCTGTTTCTGCGGCGCGCAAGAGCTTGATCCGTCTCTGCGTCTCGTTTATGTGCCTACTCCCATGCTGCCGTGGATCTGGCGGCGGAGGGCCATAGCTTCACCGAGACGAACGAGTTGGTTCCTGCGCGAGGAACTTGTTCTTCGTTGGACCACACGGGACGGTGAGGTTCGTTGATGGGGATATTTACATTGTACTGCTTCCGACATTGTAGACGCGTCGTCTGGCAGCATCGACACGCCGACTTCGTTATCACCAACCGACTTAGGCCTGCTCTCACCGGAAAGCCGTGGCATTGATCGTACGGCTGATACCCCACCTGTAATGTCCATTGCCACTACTCATTGAACTCCGCAAGTCGAATCGACGAGTCGCAATGCTTTTCTAAAGGGCTACAAAAGTGCTAAGAAACTCGACCAACCGAATACTGGCCGATATGGCATTGAAGAGCCCACTAATGCCTTCGCCAACGAACGGCCTATCCTCTGCATTCTCGCCCTACTCTGACTCCCCCAATTCACCTGCGCCGTACCAGAACAGCTTCCAAGCCACTTCCAACCGGTGAGGCAACCTTTACTGGTATGAAGACTCTAGCGTACTAAGAGAGCCTTATAGATCTTCAGGCCCATCTGACTCGCTTGCGCCACCTCCCAGCCCATATCCTCAACAGATTGAACCTTCTCCCGTTGACTCGAACGGGACCGAAAGCACGGAGATCGACGAAGATGCGCAGGAAGAAGGCGAAGCGAAGTCACCGCAAGCAGATGGCGAAGTCCAATCGCCTGATATTGAGATCACTAGTCCGGAAGAGACTACGAGTCCTCAGAGTGCAACAAGCGTAAGCACATTCTATCACCTTCACCTCTGCGATGGCAAGTCTAACATAACAATTCCAGGATCGCGTGCACAAAATCGATACCCAGCTCCCTGCTCGCTTCCGTTCGGACTCTACCAAAGACGAGCCGCAGTCAGTCATCCACGCCCCGACGACCTTTCGATCCTTTGGAGAAACCGCTTCTAGCAAGGAGTCTGAGGCTGGGAGTTCGGAGGCTACAGTCGTCTCTCTAAACTCACCAGAAGCTGTCTCCAGCCCGGTAGAGAAGGTGGGCTGGATTATGTCGCAGTCCAGATCTACTTGATGCTGATCTTTGATGCAGAAACTCGCAGCAGTGTCACCAGTAAAAACTGACGTGCCTCGTGTTGTTGACCGATCTACGCCGCGAGCGCAGTCGGCTCAGGAGCTTGATGAGGAATGGAGGAAGAAGCGGCGGACTTCTTCACTCGAAGGTATAAACCTCTCCCGTGCCAAATTTGAACGTGTGGGCCGTCAGCTAAAGCCAACAGATGTTCCCGAAGAGTTTGACCGCGATATGGATGACACCGAGGATCCTGACACGGCGGGGCTCATTGGCGACGGTGCTATGAACAACGCTATGCAGCAATCTCTCGACAACGCCGAGGAAGAAGTGACGGCGCTTCGAACGGCACTGAGCGAATGCTGGACGCTTTGCAACACTCTTGCAACACTCTCATCGACTCATCGACAGCGCACATTCAAATTCGCAGGAAAGCAGGGCATGCAAGAACAGGCCTGGCGCAGCTGTTGGCGTCTGTGCCAGCAATTGTACGATTACCGCGATGCGGACCATGCTTCACAAGTAATTCCGACTTTGGAGCTCTGTCGAGATTTCTGCCAGAGCTTATTCGATGCGAGACAGCGAGGGGACGAGGCTAGCGACTCGGTGTTGAGGGTTAGCTTTGAGCTGAACAATCATCTTTACAACACCCACCCTAGTAGTCTGCCGGAGGCGTTCAACGAACGCACTCTAGACTTTTACATCACCATGTGCCATCGCCTGATGAAACAGCGGACATCCTTGCCACAAGAGACAGACGCCCTTCTCCGAGCATGCTGGTCATTAGCCGAAATGCTCTTCAACCTACGCCAAAGCACGCGGGAGGGGACAGCAGCAGATGAAGAACTCCTAGGATCCGCCGTGCAAGCCTGCTGGGAACTATGCGATCTCTTCCGAGAAGGCTGGACCCAGATTCGTCCCGAACGAGGAACCCCCCGACCAAGCCAGACGACCTTCCAATCTACTTCCCCACCCCAGAACCCATTCAACTTATCCTCCAACCGGTCAGAACCCCGATCAAACTCCAGCATGAGTAACCGACAATACCATGACGCCCCCACAGGACCCGCAGGCTCAGCAGCAGCCATAGTTCCCGAAACCCCAACAACAATCTTCGACGACACGACCTCCTCAGCGGCCTCATCCCCAGACTCCGTCACCGTCCCCAACATCCTCGTCCTCGGACCCGCAAGCAACCACCACCCCAACCACCACGGCTCCACCTCCTCCTCCTCAGCGCGACGAGCAGGCCACCACCACGAACGCTGGTCAAGCAACGCCTCAGTGCTAAGCGGATACAGCGAGTCCGTGACATCCCAACGGACCTCTTCAACAGCTACAGCGGGGAAGAAGAAGAAACCCCAACCGTCCTCTTCCGCTGTCACTGCTCCATCCACCCAACAACAAGAAGAAGAAGCCGCCCACCTCACCCGCCTCCGCTACCTCCTCCTCAAAGCAGGCATGCAAACAGGCTACGTCCGGCACTCTTCCTCTTCCCATCCTCCCAACCCCGCCAACCCCTCCTTATCCTCCTCTTCCTCCTCCTCCTCCCCCCCCAAAAACCCCTCAACCAACCCGTCCCACCCCCCCCGAGACTTTCCAACACTACATCGCCCACCTCCCTCCCACGGCCTTCGGGACCTTGCCCTGGCAACGCCAGACGCTGAGATCTTTTCAAGACCTAGTCCGGCACGACGAGACGATGGCGGGGATCGATTCGTACCCCGTTCGGAGACTCGGGGCGGCGGAGGTGGCGGGATCGGTTGTTTGGCTTGCTGGGAAGGCTTCAGGTACGGGAAAAGGAGGGACGGGAGGGACGGGAGGAGGGGGAGCAGGAAAGCAGTGGGCGTGGATGCGGGATCTGTATCGGGTGGTTTTTGGGTTTGGGGTTGAGGAAGGGGAGAGGATGAGGGGGACTGGGATCGGAGGGGGAGGAGGGGGAGGAGGGGTACAGGTATAAGGGGTGAAAAGGAGCGAGTGGTGGTCTACTAGTCCCGGAGCCGGGCTTGCTCTTTTGAAGCCATGATTTTATACCATTTTTTAATTTTTCTCTTCATTTCATTTCATTTCATTTTTTTTTCATATTTTTTTGTTTATTTTTTGGGTATTGGAGAGGGAAAAGGTAGATGGCGCCATGTTACGGCATAACTTGAGAGGTTTCCATGAGAAGATGTGATGGGTTTGTCTTTCCCATGAAGAAGGGTTGATTTCATATTGTTTGATTTCATATTGAATCTTCTAGATTTTCGAGCGATGGTTAAGAAGAGGACGTCTCACTTGTCGAAAGCAATCAAAGAAGGTAAAGAAAAAAAAAAAACAACGATAAGGAAACTAACAAAGAGTAAAAAGAACCAACACCCTACCTCTATTCGACTCAGCTTTTGAGTGCATGAACTTGTGCATCCTGCTGCCTGTCTTAAAGTTTTCTCCTTGCCACATTCTTCCCAGGCACCTCACCCTCCAATACAGTAGGCGAGGGAAGTGCAGTACGTTTCGTAGGCGGATGATGGACGGACTCGAGAGGTGGAGATCCAAGGAGAGGCGACGAAGGCAGGTACTGGGCCGGATTCGCTGTGTTGTAGGCGTTGCATGTCAGACTTCCCCTCGGTTTTCTTTCTTCCCAGCTGTCTTCCTTGCCGCCTCTTCTTGTCCATGACAGACTGATGTAGAGGCGAAGGCAAGGCTGACATGACGGCCGACGTGGGCAGGCGTAAATGTTCTTCGCGCGTGTTCCGGCACAGGATATACACATGCCGTTAGTAGTATCCTCGACTCCACCATCAACCCTCCAAGATGCAGAAGAGGGAAGGGGGAAGTAGCTTACTGGCAAAAGAAAGAAGGATGAAGCGCCGTCCTCACCAGAGTAATCGGAATCGAATGATACCGTCTATCGCCCCCAACTCCCCCGAAAGGAGGAGAGGAGCGATAGGGTACGCCGCGTATTGCACTAAAGTCATTGTCCCAACCTCTCTCTCAAAAAAGAGGAAGCGGACAGACCATCTTCGCACCAGCTCCCATAGCCCCCACGTAAGAGGCTGGATTTTCTGATGCCGGATGCAACCATGGGGGAGAGTTCATGGTAGGCCCTCACGGGCAGTTGCCAGAGCCTCTAGACCCAACGGTCAAGAGGGTTCGCATTGTGTGGAAGTGAAGATTACTCCGAATTTCTCATTTGCCATCGCAATTCCCATCTCGCCTGGACGGAGAGAAATGCGGACGAAGCAGACAAGGATGTCGCCGTCGGTGTGTGAGCAAAGAAACGCGGCATTGGTGAGGACGGCGCTTGAAGGCAAGAAGAGAAGGAGAGAGAGAGAGAGTGAGTGGTGAAGGGAACTTTTCTGGCAGCGAGCGGAGCGGAGATTCAGCTTGAGCACGGTCCATCAGGCGGGGGATTCGATTGGTTGGCCTCAGGCTTCAAGTCCGATTTACTTGCCTAGGTGCCTGGGTAAGGAGATAGAGGTAGGTAGGCCGAGACGGCAATTGCGGAGGTAAGACAGCTGAGGACGGTAGACGGGACTTATAAGTTAGTACTGTGTAGCTGAAGCTAAGAGCCAGAGCTTCCTGTGCTGTGATGCCGAGTCGAGTGCGGAGAAAGATGATGAGGTTCATAACTTAAAAGAATCCCCATACCTTTCACGTCCCTTTCAGGTAGTCCTTACCACTGCGAAGGGTTCGGGAACGTTCACGTGCTATATGAACACTGCCGCACTCTTATTTTGACCTTCCTCTGCCATCTTGGTGGAGTACAGTATAGCAAAGCACATCTTCCGGTTGTGCTCCAAGCATAGACAGGCAGACAGACGGACGGACGGACAGACATATATGTAGCATTGCACCATGTCTCGCACCCCTCTCCCACGCCACCTACTCCGCCGCCAATTCCTCGATCCATCCCGCTCTCGACCGCATTCATGGACCGCTCCTGCCATTGCCCGCCGATGCTATGCGACAAACTCGGATGAAGGGAAGGAAGACTTCAAGGGCCAGCTATACCAGAGTACCAACGAAAGAGTCGACCGGGAACGTGCCGAGCAAGCCCGTTTCGCCCAGATCCGAGAGGCCCAGAAGGCAGCAAGAGGCTCCCCAGGATGGATGGTCCCATTTGGTAAGAGAAGACGAACAATGATACTACCGATGAGACCAGACACTGACAGAGACCCTAGTGCTCGCGGTCGGCATCGCAGGCGGATGGTATCTAGGTAGTGACCGATCCGGATACCAGGACACCGCATCCACGCTGCCCCTCTCCCAGACCGAACCACCCCAACACAACACCTCCCCCGCCAACCTGCAAGCGGCATGGACCGATTTCCGGGCGATAGTGGGCGAGGAGAACATTTCCACCCAAGAGGACAACCTGAAGCAGCATTCCGGTAGCGAATGGAGCTCGTACCCTACACTACCTGGTGACAAGCCATTTGCGGTCGTGATGCCGGGAAGCACAGAGGAAGTATCCGAAGTCATGAAGGTGTGTCACCGACGACGAATCCCCGTCACGGGCTACAGCGGCGGCACCTCCCTCGAAGGCCACTTTGCCGCCACCCGAGGCGGGATCTGCATCGACTTCTCACGCATGGACAAGATCCTCAACCTGCACAAAGAAGACCTCGACGTCGTCGTCCAGCCGGCCGTAGGATGGGAATTCCTGAACGAGGAACTAGCAGAACACAACCTCTTCTTCCCCCCAGACCCCGGCCCCGGCGCCATGATCGGCGGGATGGTAGGAACCGGCTGCTCCGGCACCAACGCCTACCGATACGGCACCATGCGCGACTACGTGCTCTCCCTCACCGTCGTCCTCGCCGACGGCACCATCGTAAAAACCAAACAACGCCCGCGCAAAAGCAGCGCCGGCTACGACCTAACCCGGACCTTCATCGGCAGCGAAGGGACCCTCGGCCTCGTAACCGAAGCCACCCTAAAAATCATCCCCTTACCCCAAAACACCTCCGTCGCCGTCTGCACCTTCCCCACCGTCCGCGAAGCAGCCAACTGCGTCTTCCGCGTCGTCGGCGCGGGGGTCCCCATCGCCGCGATCGAAATCCTCGACGACGTCCAAATGTCCTGCATCAACGCCGTCGGCAGCACTTCCCGCACTTGGGCCGAACAACCCACTTTATTCTTCAAATTCGCCGGAACGCCCTCGGCAGTGAAAGAACACATCTCCCTCGTGCAATCCCTGGCGAAAACCACGGGAAGCAAAACCTTCGAGTTCGCGCGCACGCCCGAGGAAGCGAGTGAGCTGTGGTCCGCGCGCAAAGAAGCCCTCTGGTCCGTCATGGCCCGCAAACGGTCTCCCACCGACCACGTCTGGACGACGGACGTCGCGGTGCCCATCTCCCTCCTCCCCTCCATCATCGAGTCCACGAAGTCCGACATAGCCGCGTCCGGGTTGATGGGGAGTATAGTCGGCCACGTAGGCGATGGGAATTTCCACGCCATAATTCTGTATAATGATTCCGAACATGATGTGGCGGAGGGGGTGGTGCATAGGATGGTGAAACGCGCGATTGAGATGGAGGGGACGGCGACGGGGGAGCATGGGGTTGGGATGGTGAAGAGGGATTATTTGGAACATGAGGTTGGGAGGGAGGGGGTGGATTTGATGAGGAAGGTCGGTTTGTTTTTTTTTTTCCTTTTTCTTTTTCTCTTCTCTTTCTTTCTTTCTTCTGGCGGGAGGGGTGTTCTTTTTTTTTTTTTTTTTTTTTTTTTGCCTCCCTTTTTCTTTTGCTTTTTGGCTTTGATTTTTTGCCTTTCGGGTTGGGTGAAAGGGTCCTTTGACCTATTTCTTCGGTCTAACATCACCTCGCCCCTTTTCCCGTGGGCTGCGTCTGCGCTGCGCTGCGCTGCGGTGCGGTACGGCCCATTGGTTTTTTTTTTTTTTTTTTTTCCCCCTTGCCTCCTTCTTTCCCCCTTGCTCCCCTTCCCCCCCCCCCCCCCCCCCCCCCCACCTTTTTCCTTCCTTCATACCCACCACCTCCAAAACGATCAACAGAGCAAGTCATTGTTCTCTCTTTTTTTTTTTTTTTTTTCTTTGGAAATGGGAGTCCATCTGCTAACGCCTACTTTCTCTCCGCTATCGCGCAGCTCAAGAAAGCCTTCGATCCCCTCTGTCTCCTCAACTGCGATAAGATTGTGCGGGCGCAGCGGCCGAAGCCGGGGGAGGTGCAGGAGTGGTAAGGAATACGACAGCGAGAGAAGGGTGGGGTGATACTTTTTCTCCTAACTTCTCTTAATCCCTCTCCCCTCCCTCCCTCCCTCCTCCTCCCCGCCCCGACCTGCGCGATACTATTACGATGGAGGTCCTATAGGAGGGAGCCTTGGCTAAGGGCGACGAGGGAAACCACCTCGTTCGTACCTTCGGAGGCAAGCAAGTGGGAAATCCGATCTTACTATCGGGAAGATGATGATTTAGGAGTGGAAGGGGGAGGGAAAACGTAGAGAAAGGAGAATTAAGGGCATTCAGTAGCGCCGAGTATACTCTTCCTCGCGAGGGTCTTATAGTCTTCGTTTTTTTGTATGTATATTTGTTAACACATGATGACTTGAAGCGAAAGCTTACTTCTTGCCCTTTTTTTTTTTTTTTTTTTTTTTGATCGCAACTTTTTCTTTTTTTTTTTTTTTTCCTTGGTTTTTCTCTTTCTCTTTCTCCCTCTCCTCTCTTCTTTTCCTTCTTTATTTTATTCCTTTATGTTGCGCAAGTGTGCAAGCGTGTGCTCTTTTTCTCCAAAGACTCGGCGGGGTTGGAAGGATCCGGCAATTAGTAGAAAGGGGCAAGAGAGAGAGAGAGGAAGATTAGTCGTCTATAATAAAGCACTAATTCCTACATGTTGCCCTTTTTTCTAAGGATGAAAAGGACACAATCCCCCCCCCCCCCCCCCCCCCCCCCCTGTCCCGGCCATTTCCCCTCTTCTCCCCGAAAGTCAAAGGAAAGGGCATAAAAAGAGAGAGAAATGAAAGGAGAGGACCGGGGGGGGGGGGGGGGGGGGGGGGGGGGGGGGGGGGGAAGGGAGGTCAAAAGAGGGAGAGGAGCAGACAGAGAGAAGAAAGAAGAATATGCTACAGCGAGTACATTTGCTTCCTATGATTACACACACACACATAGAAGGGAAATGTTCGGGAAGCCCAAAAGGAAAACGGAAAAAAAAAAAAAAAAAAAAAAGGAACGGAAAGGAAATGAAGGTAAAAAAAGAAAAAGGAAAAAAAGGAAAAGAAGAGACAGTCAAAGGGGAAAAAAAAAAAAAAAAAAAAAAAAGACCAAGCAAACAAACAAACAAACAATCTTCATTGCTTCCATGGGTATCTAAAATATCAAGAATAATAAAAAACCCAAAAGGGAAACCCCTCCCGAAATAAGAAAAAAAAAAAAAACTAGATCCGAGAAAAAAAAAAAAAAAAAAGAAATCCAGACCGTCCTCGCGCAGGCTGGAAATGCGATGAAGCAGGGGCTTTTCGTGTGGTCGTCGTCGTCCCCTTCCGCTTATCCCAAGTGAGAGCGGATGCGGAGGGCGATCAAGGCGCTTGTCTTAATCGTGTATGCGGTGACTGCGAAGCCCAGAGGAAAAGGGGAGACGTTCGTCAGCAAAAAAAAAAAAAAAAAAAAGAGAGAGGAAAAAAACGAAGAGAAAAACGAAAAAAACAGAGTGAAAAAATTGAAGATTCTCTTCTTGGCGCGAGGAATGGGTGGTGGAAGGAAGGGCAGTTTGCGGGGAATTCGGGCGAGGAAAGGTGAGGAAAGGCTAGCATACCTGATTCGAGGGTTTCTGTGCGGTCCAGAAATGCCTAGGAAAGAAATCATGTTAGTTTTCTTTTTTTTTTCTTTTTTTTTTCTCCCTGGCACGAAAGGTTTCGAGGGTGTAGACCCAGGAGAACGGGTTAGAGAGGTAGGTAGGGGATTCTTTTTTCCTGTTCCTGTTTATCCCTTGTTTCCCCCTTTCTTTCTTTTCCTCTTCTTTTTCCTCCTTTTTCTTTTGGTGTGAGGGGAAAAAGACATAGAGAGAAATAGGACTTACAAGTGGAAATAAAAAGGACACAAAAAGCGGTTGACGGCCTCGACGAGGCGTTGGTCGAGGTAGTCGACGTCGGCGGGGGTCCAGCCGCGATAGCGCGTGAAGAGCTCCATGCACATGGCGCTCCAGGAACCGCGGTAGCCCATAGCCTGTTACCGAGGAGAAGGAGGAAGATCCCTGATCAGAACTTGTCTCAAGACTGTGGGTTGCAACTGTTTTCTGTTTGTCTTGGGAGGGAGGGGCAAACGGAAAGAAGTCAGAGGCGTGGTAGTCGTGGACTCACCAGTCGGAAATCATTAGCAATAGCCTGGTTCGAGGGCGCGGCAGCGGCAGTAGGGGACGGCGGGGAGACAGGGGCGAGGTGATCGGAATTCAGTAAGATCCGGACCTGTTCGTGCCCGATATTCACGAACCCGGCCTGCTCGAGGAGGGCATCGGTATCTTCGCGGTAGGCGATCGGACGACCTGCTTGACGGGAGGCGGCGTCGAGGTTATCCCAGAATTCGCGGAAGGCGGCTGCTTCATGCGGTGGACGGTTGGGATCGTCGCAACGCGGTCGCCAGTCGATTTCGATGAGTTCGCAGAAGCCGCCGGGGGCTACGTGTCTTTTGAGTTTTCAGGGTGAGCGACCGGAATTTTCCCTCTTCTTTTCCTTTCTGAAAGGGACGGTCAGGGCGGGGTGGCAAAATCCTCACCTTTGCAGTCTCCGGTAGAAAGCAGGATAGTCAGGTATACACCCACACAGCAAAGCGGCGTGGACGAGTTGAAAATGGTCGGTCTCTACAAGCCAATTGTCGCTCGCGAGGAAGTTGACCTGAATGAATTCGAGGTTGTTGAAACGAAAGGGCGGCCAGTGAGAGACGACGTCGATGCCGACGACTCGGTAGGCCTTTTCGTCTCGTTCGGCTACCCGGTTGGCCCACCAGCCTGTGCCAGCGCCGACGTCGAGCACGCGGGCGTAGCCATTGACGCGGGATAGTCGGGACCGGTACAGCTGGGCGGGTTGTTTGTAGTAGATCATGATATTGAGGAAGTCCAACCGCTCCGACTCGTCCTACGTTGGCCAGTCAGTTTCGTTCATACTGCGCGTGGAGGATTTTCGGCTTGGGCGTAGGGATGGTAGGGGTGCACTTACTTTGTCGAGTGGCAAAGGGAAGGCCGGACCTGCAGATGAGTAGTATTCGCGGCCATTGATGGAGACGGTGGGCACATTCAGCATGGCGTGGATGTCCATGGTGGGGAGGGATCGTCGGAGGGGAGATGGCGAGGCCTGCTCAGCCCCCACCGCTAGACTGGGTTGGAGTGGCGGACGAGTAGGTCAGCGCCTCCAAGGCTGGCTGACTTGAGTGACGCTGAGGCTCGGAGGAGAGGCCGGTGGGGTCAGGAAACGAAAGGGAACCCGTGGGGCAGGCAGAGGAATAAACAGGAGAGATATAAGCATGGCAATGCTGAAGCCCGACGACGGATGACGGGTGATCCAGCGAGCTGTGTCTTGGGCGCTGGGCTGCCCCAGGAGGTACTACTTCGACGCCGCCCACTCCGCTGGGTGTTCTGAATCAAAGTGGTGCCGGAGCCACGGTGTCGGGTATGGTGCTAACCCAATCGAGTTAAGACGAGTTCCAACGCACCGGAACGCCATGGCCTCGGTGCTTGCGAACCATCGCCACTGGTCAATGGCACGATGGAGCTCGCCGAGCTGATGGCCGACCGGACGAGCCAGAGCAGCGTTCCGTTCTGTGGGGTTCTTAGGGTCCCGGAGCTGAAGTTCGTGCGGTGTCTTCATCATTACCAACGCCCACACAGACTATCCGCCTTCGGTGGAACATGCGGCAGCGAGTCGAGGCCGGTACCTAGGCTTTCAAAAGCATACATGGTCCCTACCTACCTAGGTAAGTACCATCGACGCAGCGCTTGTACACCCGAACTGGATAGGACGCCGCTCCGCTCGCTTGAACTTGGAGACCTGGTCAGTGGTTTCAGATGCCTGCCTCTATGCACATCGGTACCGCCTTATTGGAAATCGTGAGCATTGCTACCAGCTGGTTGCTACCGTCGACCGCGTCGTCGGGACTTGATGAGACTGGGACAGCTCGTGCACTAGAGGCATAAGCGAGTTGCTCGTGAGGCGGGCCAATGCACTGTAAAGAAAGTCAGGCAGGAGACCCCCGGAAGAGTCTAGCAGCAAGACGTGCAGAAGACTCGGCGGCACGCAGCTTCTTTCTATAGCCGGTGACATTCGCCTTCGCCTGATCAAATCTCTAATCCTCCCCTAATATAACACGGCAAAGCAGAATATCTGCCCGGTATAATCAAATCCTGCATTATCAGCTTATCAAACTCTCTTCACGCTGACATTCCCCGCTCTCACTGGCTAGCTGCATTTGGCATTTGGCATAGCAATTAGACCATGATTTCCACTACGCCCCATAGTTCTTCGACTCTTCGCAACACATTTTCCACGAAACATCCCCACAACGCCTTATTCATATTCTCTTCAACTTCTCACCAAGTCCGTAGTAGGTACAGTGGCGAAAGTAACCCCCGTGGAACACCGACAAGCGCCCCCGGTTCCCTCCGCCCAAGAAGAATCTCCAGCTATTTCGAACACGTCAGCCCGCATACATACATGCATGCATGCAAGCCGCCATCTCACCCTGGGTGTGATGATTCTGACACATACGCGCGCACGAATCAAGACCAGCAAATTCCGGCTTCCCGTCCTTTTTCGGCTCGCCTTCATGCACGTTCTATGTAACTACCTGATGTACGTTACAACCCCGTCTCGTACCACTAAAGCGCTCGATCCCTCCTACCTCCGTACAAGCTGCCCCCCCCCCCCCCCCCCCCCCCCCCCCCCCCCCCCCCCCCCCCCCAAAAAAAGTCTCGCTTCGAGGCTCTAGGCACGTCAAAAAGCAGTGAGACGTGCAGCAGTCTAACCCTAGTCGAAAAAAAGGGAGCAGAACTGGGTTTCGGGTCTTTTTGCTACGTAAGAAGGGATAAAGACACCTCGGTTTCTCGTGCGAGTTCAAGGCGAACTACATCCGAATTGAATAAAAATAAGACACATGATCTTGACCGCTGGACGAGCCTCCCGTTTTTTCGCAAAGATACATAAGACAAGGAAGTTTGCCTGCCGACGACACTCTCTCACTCTCACTCTCTCATTCGGGGAGCCGCAAGCCCCGCCGGCACGTACAATTACTCGGCTCTCGTTCTGATGACCCCCGGACAAAAGTCTAGAGGGAGTATTACTGAATAAACCGAGAATCCTCTAGCACTCTCTCGCTCTCTCTCGTAAAACTGTTCGGGAAAAGAAAGGGTTACACAAGGAGCTGACCATGGGAAAAAAGATTGACGCCACCGTTTTATTTACCGAAGAGAGAGAGACAGACAGAGGATAGGACATGGATCCACGTTGTTCCCATATTGCACGTCTTTCCCCCCTTCACCCCTCCCTGCAAGTGGGCACGCCAGCAGCTGCACGCAGACAATTTCAGAAGGGAAACGGACCCCACTCCAGATTGATCATGAGTTTAGGCAGGTGGACTTTTCAAAAGGGGGGTCAGAAAAAAAAAAAATAAGGGATTTGAGCTCCAACAATTTCCCCCTCCCCTTCTCGCTCTGATCCCTCTACGGAACAAAAGAAAAGAAGAAGAAAAGGAAAGGACGGTGGAGAAGCGTCGCACCGACACGCACAAGACAGAGAATCATAAGAGAGAATTCTACAAAAACTGTATCTATCCCGATGCCTCTTCCTCCAAAAAAATGCATGCACATGCAACTGCCAGCCAAGCAAACAAAACTCGCCCCGTCGCCCCATTCGCCTGGGAAAGGCCCCGGGGAAGGAAGGAACCAACAATTACAAACTACAAAGAGAGAAAAGGAGTACATTCCCAGGTCTTAGGAAGAAGAAGAAGGAAAACCCCCAACGCCTCGCCCCCCCATCCCCCGTTCCCCCCTCGTCTCCAGCCCCAATTGAACGCCTCGCTCGGGAAAAAAAGATGTGTGTTCTTAATTAAAAAAAAGGAAAACCAAAAAAAAAAAAAAAAACAAAAGAGGATTCCCCCGACGGAGCTCCTTCCTCCTTGGTTCCCCTGATAATACCGTGAAAACGGGGTAGATCGAAAACCTCGCCGCGAAGACCAAAAGGGGGTCGAACAGCCCGCCCAGCCAATCAGTTCAAAAAGAAAAGGGGTGCCCTCTTTCGCTCTTTCGCTCGCTCTCTCTCGCTCTTTCTCGCTCTCGGCTTTCTCTCCTTGCAAGATTCGTTTTGTTCAGGCTGCCGAACCAAAGAAAAGAAAATCCGATTAATGCTGAAAAAAAAAAGTGAAAAATCCTAATAGGAATCCTTCCCCGCCCGCTCCCCTTTCTTCCTCCCGCTCCTCCTCCTTGTTCACCTGGGGAGTGTACGCCAAAATAGCAATCCTTGGAATTCTCGTCCCGGGTATCAAAAATCCCTCTTCCCTTCAATCTTGCGGAAAACGAGGAGAATTCGCATTCGGGGTAGGCTCCCGCTCTAACTCGGTATCGGCGGCCCAGGGGCTCAAATCAGCCTGCCTCATCTCGGTGCGCGGAATCGATGATACTTCTTCATCATCATGCCCTTCCCGCTGATGGTTGTTGGCGAGGGATCACTCTGATAGCCTTGCTCCTAAGCCTGGCTGCGATCTTTCCCTCGGCGGCGGAAGAAGTCCATGACGAGGCGCGCGCCGCTCGAGCTACCCGCGTGCCCGTTGTCGTAGGCGTCGCCGAATTTGCGGTGCTGGGGTCGCATCTGAGGCTGCTGCTGCTGCTGCGCTCGGCTGTCGAGGGGTTCGGTCTGGTTGAAACTGCCGGCTTCAAAGTCCGGTTGCTGGTACCGTAATGCGTTGGGGTTAGGCTCTTGTCTGGGCTGGGAGGAAGATTGCGGGAATCTTCTGTCGAGCGACTCCTGAGGCGTGTAGTATCGCTCTACGGGATCTTGCTGACCACTGCTGTCCAATGCATTGTTTCCGTAGCCATCATCTCGGTATCGCTTCCTTTCCAGCGGCGGTGTGGCCATGCCACCTGGTACTTGTGGCAAGGCCTTCTCGTACCTGGAATCTTGTCGGATGTGCTGAGGTGCAACTTGCTGTGATCGTCTCTGCGCTCGCGTTGCTTCACGATTCTCATCGAAGTGCAACGGGATGGTGCTGTTGGAAGTCTCCATACTCGCTGCAGGCGACTCTCCACGGCCGAAAGCCATGCCTTTGCTTGGCCGGCGATCGCGCTGCATGCTATTGCGGCGACTCTCCGGCATATCTGAATCGTACCCACCATCTTTTTTGCCGCCGGCCATATTAGAGATGCTAAAGGAGCCTGGAAGGAATGAGAAGCGGCGAGAAGAGCGTTTCTCACTCGGCACATCGGAGTTCTTCCGACCAAAAGTAAAGCTTGGTCGTCTCTTGCTCTCGCTTGAAGGTCGAGGAGTCGGGTTGTCGTTGCTGTTTGGCATGGCGTTCCGCATGCTGACTGGAGGATGCCTTCGGTCGCGCTTTTCGTTGGAGACTGGGGATGCTGCAGACTCATTGACCTTGGAAGAGCGGCGGCTGTTGCTCCTACCAAGCAGCCGTTCGCCAATACTGCCCAATGTGCTTGAGCGCTTGTGACCGCGCGATTGATACTGCTGTGAATGTACATTTTGCTGTTGCTGCTGTTGCTGCTGGTGTTGTGGTGGATGGTGCTGGTTGTCAAAGTAGGACAAGTTTTGCTGGCTGACTGGTCTGCTGGAGTCGTCACCACGGTCGGAAGGCATGGGACTGGAGATGATGTAGCCTGCTGGCTTAGGCTGAGAGAACCGACCATGGGCATTCTCCGTTGTAGGTGTTGCAACTGCGGGCTGGCTATAGGAGTTACCTCGGGAAGGCAACCGAGCGCCACCGGTGGCTGGTCGAGAAGACGATGTAGGAGGCCGTCCACCAAAGTCGTTAAAGTCGGACGCGGCGCGGATCTGGTCCTTGCCTGGCCTACTTGGAGGAGGCATGGCATGAGACGGTAGTTCTTTGCGTGGGACAGACGTGTTCGGCGTGACCTCGACTGGACCTGCACCGTCACCTCTAGCTTTTGTACGCCCAGCAGTGACAGGTGCCGCTTGCGAAGCGAATCCGGCAGCATCACCACGAGTCGTAGCGCCTTGAGGAGCAACATATTCGACTTGCACTGTCCGTCTCTTCGCATCACGCTGTCTCGCTCGGGCTTCTTCGTCGTTGTGGGCGCTCGGTGGCGGCTTAACCGGTCCGCCCGCGGCCATGGTTGCGGGCGACCTGCTACCGGGCTCCCTGACCGAAGCGCTTCTCCCAAGCGCAGGTTCCGCACCACCCTGCTGGAGTGCTGACGTTGCAATGTCTCTGTCGCTCTTAGTGCTGCTACCAATGAATCCCACTACATGGCTGAACTCGCTCAGCCAACTGTGCCTGGCCACTTCAAACAGATCCGCTCTCCTACGAGGATCTGGTACCAGTATTCTGCGCAGCAAGTCTCGAGCGTGAGGCGTAACATATTCCGGGAATGTCAAAGGAGTCGAAACGATATACTTGTACAGCAAGTTGATATTGTCGCCCTCGGGGTTTGCTGGATCATCGTCGAAGGGAAGGTAGCCTGCCAGCATGGCATACTGCACATCGTAAGCAAAAGGAGCTGAAGCAGAATCAAAAGAGCGTACTTACCAATATGACGCCACAACTCCAGACATCCACTTTTCGTCCAGTATAAAGCCCATCAGACACAACCAGTTCCGGTGCAGCATAACACGGGCTTCCGCAGCTCGTCTGCATCAGGTCACCCCGTCTATGATTGTCCGGCCCAACTTGATCTAGTCGCTCTCTCTTGACGTAGTCCTTGTCTTGAATCCTACGCTCCACATCCTCTCCTAGCTCATCCGCAGGGTTGAAGGTATTGGCAAAGCCAAAGTCGGTTATGATGATGTTTCGATTTCGGTCCAAAAGCAGATTCTCCAACTTGAGATCTCGGTGCACAATCCCCTTCTTGTGCAAATATCCTACACCACTGACAAGCTGCGCAAACAATCGCCGCGCCGCCGGATCTTTCAAGTAGCGTTGGTTCAGAATAAAGTCAAACAGCTCGCCTCCGGAAGCGTACTCCAAGATGATACCCATGTGCCTCTCTGTCTCGACAAACTCGTGCAATCTTACAATGTTCGGGTGCTGGAGTTCTCTCAGAATGGCTATCTCGCGGTAGATTTTGGGCAGGCGAGTCGCATTGCCGGCCAGTGATTCCTTGCGTATGAGCTTGATGGCAACCTGCACGGTGCTATCCCTCTTGTAACCTATCTTGACCTTGCCAAACTCGCCCTCGCCGAGAGTTGCTCCCAGTATGTAGTCGCCAAACTTAACTTCCTTCTTGTGTGATTGGTTTCTCAGATGCTCTTGACGACTCCGTTGCTGCGGCTGGACGTCTTGGCCAGAGGAGGCCATGTGTGTGCCTGGGATGGCGGTTGAGCCTTCCCCTGCCTTTTGAGGGCGTGCTTCAGCTGTTCTTGCGGACTCACGAGCCATGTCGCTGTTCGGGTCATCCACCACAATACGATTGATGATGGCGCTATTCTCACGTGGTAGCTCGGTTCCAACAGGTACCTGGCCGACGGCGTTGCTCGATCTGCTAGTCTCTGGCGCTGGTCTTTGGCGTTGGCTTCGACTGCTGTTTGGTACAGCAGCAGACTGGTGCTGCCGGCGGCGTTCGCTGTCACTCGTGCCTGCCCGGTCAGCTTCGCTCCCATCATAGGCAGCATTTCCTCTGGAACCTGTTCTGATCGGCAGCGCTTGGTTGGGCATGCTAGAAGTCGAGGCATCTGGGTAGAATTGGGTGTAGGTGGAGCTTGCCATAGCTTCGGGCGGCGGCGGAGGAGCCATATTCTGGGCCCGGGATGTGCTCATGGCTGCTGACCCGCTGGTTGAGCCGAAGTGAGATTGTTGTGGTGAATTTGGCAGTGAAGCATTGCCGGTGGAGCCCGCTCTGCCAGCGTGACGCGAAGACGGTGGAGAGCTGGGGGGCAGGGTGGTCGTTGCGATGCCCGGATATCTGTCGTGGCCTTGTGAAGTCTGATCGTAGTCGTACTGCTGTGGCATGCTATGCTGCACGGCAGCTGAAGACATGTTCCGCTCGACACTCTTACAGCTCCCAACGAAACCGTCTGTGGTCGGCGCGCTTTCACGTGCTCGGGATCACACACGCACGTCCTTTCTCCGTCTGTCCGTCGGTCGGTCCCAGGAGCAATGCAGCAACGTAATGGCGGCAGTTCGGCTGAGGCCGTGGGCGGGATTAACGAATGCGATGTTGTTGTCGCAGGTAAACAGCAGTCGGAACAGCGACGGCGACTGGTGACGGGGGTAGAAGTGGTGTGGCTGCGGCTGCTGATCTGGTTGTTGTTGTTGTTGATGTAAGGCGTACAGTAGGTGCTGTACACGCTGCAGCCGGAGTCGGTCTGTAATTCCCAGCCGCTGTGCTGTCGTGATGCACTGGAGCGAAGCGACCTGGACGCTGGCGGCTGGAGCGCCCAATCGAGGTTGCCGGAGCTCGTGCAGCCTGCAGCTACTACTGCCCGCCGTGCGACTGGTGGATGCGGCCTGAGGCAGTTGCGCGATCTCCAGGGCAGGTTGCCCGGATCTTTCTCTATTATGTATACCTGAGCTACCTCCACTGCTGGCCGTGGGGAGCGATAGACACCGATCTCAGCAATGCGCAACACGGCGCAGATAAAGCGATAGAGCGCACGACGGCGAGGTGGGAGAGACAAGCCGATCCGCAAGAGAGTAGTAGTAGCGAAAGTCCAATGGTCCGTCGCCGAACCCCAAAGCCAAAGTAAGTGTGGCTGGTCAAGTGCGGGCCTGCCCGAGATAGTCTCACCCTCAAACGGCCGTGCACCCAGCACGGAGCAGGCGAGGGACTCGGAGGGAGGCACGCGAGGCACCTCGCTCCCAAACCACGGTCAACCATGCAACCAGCATGCAAGCAATTTCCTGCCCATTGAACCACTCCAGACACCGACGTCATTCGCTTGCAAGTCACGGAGAGTACCTCTCCAAAGTCTGTACTGTACATAGTTTGTTGTACAGCACCGCGCTGCCTCGGCGGCTGATCACATCTGACTATTGCCGATCATAGCGCGTGCGGGTCGCCTGTGTACCAAGATAGACGAGCGTTTACAGAGCGCCCTTAACGACATATCATAAGCCGGACGGACTATAGCCATTTGCGTCTTGCCTACACTGTGCGACCGTTGGCCTCTCCTTCCCACTTGGCAGGCCTTGTGACGCCCGTAATCTCGATTGATGTCCGAGCGCCAACCATCGGCGGGTGCGACTCGTCGCGTGCCCACGGGGCATGAAGGGCGACTCTGCATTCGTCACTGTCCAGCGATGCCCAAACCCTCACCACCACCAGCACCTCAGCCGAACAAACTAATGCCAAGCCTCCCAATCTTCAGGCTCCTTCACATAATTCCCAAGGGCCGAAGTATATCAGCAGTTAGCCGGCATTACCGCCGCATGGGCGGCTACGCCCGGAGCCTATTTTTCCCTCAAAAGGAAGATCCATCTTGCGTCGGCATTGTCAGTGCGTGCGCCCATGCGTTCGTGATTCTCGTCACCACTTCCGTCATCACCGGCATAGCGAGCCTAACCGCGCTGGGCATTCCTGGTTGGCAGTAGCACCTATGGGCAGGGCTACAAAGCCTTCGAGAAGAGCTCAGGCGTTACATGACAAAGCTCACCTCAAACGATGGACAAGGCATGACTCTCCTCGCCACCTTTGAGAGCTATGGCTACTTAACAATCTCCGCCGTCGACAGGTCTGGACGGTCGGCTGGCTACTGTGCGAGAAAAATGGAAGGTGCGTCGCCCCGAGATGCAGCCTTACGCAGGGGACGTCAAAGTCACACCATCCCAGGTCGCTGCCTTTCCCTTTCTAGTCAGCTATGCAGCTGGCACCTTTCGATTCGAGTTCTCTCACTGTTCAACTCTGTGCCTTTGCGGCTTACACACCTACCCAGCTCATCATAGGCAAAATGAAAAATTCAACAGCATCAACCCGGGCACTCGAGACGATTTATCAGGCTAATAAAATTCCCCAATTCCACAACCAACCGAATCTCTGTGATCTCAATGAGCCCAGATTCCCGTGGTGTGCGCACCTACGAGGTCCGGCACCACAAAAAAAAAGGCTCCAATCTTCACATGATCTGGACTTGTAATCTCCTGGGATGCGCTGTGCCCATGCCCAGGTACTCTAAGGTAGGTAGGGGGTTGTGACCGTGTTGGATCGGAAATCTTACGCTTACACTTGAGTTTTATACAAGACCATAATGACTCCATAGAAAAGACACGGCCTTGTAGGGATGCTGACGCGATACCTTGGGATTGAATCTACATGATCGGCATTGATAATCGGATCGTTCAATGCAGTTTCGTCATGGTAATGGCCCTCTTTGGATTGTCGCCGTGCATGTGTTGTTCTCAGAGACAGCAGCGTGTCCAGAGCTGCCATTCCATCGTTACCTGCCTCCTATTGGGTCAGCACATCGAGTCGTCCTGCTCTGCAGTAGCTCACAAAGCAGCAGGGCGACAAGATTGAGGAACGACGCAAGCGTATATCGTTGGATACGAACAGTATCGCAACGTTTCGTGAAGTAAATTTTCTATTCATGACGGGTATCTACTCATATCAAATCATAACTTATCCATTCCCAACTGCAATACCATCCACTTCTACAGCATCCTCTCCGTCCTCCCTCAAACCCTTACCCCTTCTTGACGGACCCACCGCTCGTACTCCCAAACTCCTGATACTTAGGCGGGGCCGTATTCATCGGGTCAAACTCTGCACCCTGGGGACCAAACCCAGCGGACTTCTCATCCGGCATCCCCTGGCCCTTCTCGATCTTCTCCTTATCCTCCTCGGGGATGGCGCCACCATCACCACTACCGACGACGACTTCGCCACCGCCCCTGACACGGCCGATGACCATACCCTTCGCCACGCTCTTGATGACCGCTCGCCGACTAACGCCCGTCACGTCAATGTACACGAGTCCGACATTCTTGACGCCGCCGGCAAGCTGGGTCGCGATCGAACCCGCTTCCTCTCCCCATCGGTGCCCGACCACAGTCGACGCCGCGGCGCCAGAAGTCGTCAAGAGGTTCTTGCCGGAGTACGAAATCCCGTCTGCGATGGTGGAGAAGGCGATCATAGACTTATTCAGCAAGCCCGGCTTATACTCATCTTTCCCCAACTCGCGCCCTTGCTCGTCATAGCCGCGGTTCGGCCTGTTCTTCTTGTGGCCGCTGACGCCGGCGGCGAAGTTCTGCGCGTAGTTGGTGATCTGGCCGACGGTCTTGGAGGTCATGCCCGCGGCGCTCTGCGTGAAGCTGTTGATCTTGCGCACGCGGTCGTGCGTCACTTGCTTGAATTCTAAGGGCTTGGGGACCGGTTTCGTCTTCTGCGTGAAGGACCCCGCGCCTTGCGTGAGCACGTTGCCGATGTAGGAGCTTCCTGTCACGATTAGCCGGGATGCTGTGGCCGCGTTGCCGACGAGTGAGGAGTCCTTGTATGCCGGGTGCTTGGCCATGCGGAGGTACTCCTCGCTCACTGGGCGGACGTCGATGTGCGTGCCGTCCTGGCTAACCTGGATTTCTACAGGGTCCTTGTTGCCGGGACGCAGCTTGCTGTCCTCGGCGATTTGGGCGTTCTCGCCCAGTTCTCCGACGATGGAGCCATTGTCCTCGTCGATGAGCACAATCTGACCATGCCCACCGCTTTTCTCGTCGTAGTACTTCCCACCCGGTGCGTAGTCTGCAGGGTTGTAATCGTTCTGGTACGCACCGCCTTTCTCGCCCTTCCTCTCCGGAAGCGGTGGCCTGGCGCGCTCCAGGAATGCAGTGCACTGCGCCAGTATCGTCTCGAAGGTGTCGACATCATCTTGAGTCACGCCGTATCCGAGCGATGGGAACTCTATCCGCGTAAACGCTCCAGAGTCAGGCCCGAGATCCCATCTGGGGATCAAGTACGACGAGGGTGGTTGGTGGTAAATCTGCGTCGTCGCTGGTAGAGGCAGGTCGAGCTCAGGGGGTAGGTTGAGGTGCAGGTAGAAGTCTTCATCGGGGGCTTCGTTCTGAGGGATCGTTGACGACAGCTCTGCGAATGGAGAGGAGGTGGGGACCATAAGCAGACTTAGCGTCTGAGGGCCGGACGGCGTGAGCGATTGCTCTTCGCCATTCTGTATATGGTATGCCTTGATGCCGTTGATTGCATAGAGAAGTCTTGGTTCGCCGGCGCGGTCGGTCATGATGGGGCGAGTCGGTGCGTTGGTACGGCGATGAAGCGGTAGGTTGATTGGTTGCTAGAGGATGCGATCAGGCGGATGACAGGTTCGCAGTCGCTGTCGATCAAGTTGTTATAACCGCTTCGATTGGTGTGGCGATTACACAGCCTCAATGACCACACAATGCCGTCGAAGGTGTAGGAAACTCAGGGGACTGGGAGGTGATGAAAGAATACATGAGTGTTTAGCTTGCCAACATGTTCAAGCTCACCGAGCGCGGGGCATGGTGACGTAGATGCTCAGCCACTCCAACGCCACATACAAATGCCATCCACATCGCACAGCCACGCTACCGATAGCCCAAGTGGAGCCGATCCCAACTGAACATGAGGTTTGCGAGCAAATCGTTCGTTACCGCAGTCAACGCACATATACACCCGTGATAGCAAAATTAGATCTGGATATATTTGGAGAATCAAGACTCATTTGATCAAGAATAATAGCTCAACTACATGTAAGGACCTGACCAAGATGCGATGTAAACCGTTGATTCTTCACCAGCCCACGTCCCTTCATAGCAAAGTCACGAAAGCATTACGGCAACGCCATAAATACCTTGAGCAATGCAGGGTAATTTGGCGTACCAAGACCAGTCACAGGGTCCCAGCCCTGCGTCACCTGAAACCCCTGAGTGTTGCAGCCAGGGTTGCTACCAGTAGTAATATCGTGGAGCGCTGAGGGATTGGCATAGAGCGTCGGGTTGACAAAACCCACTGTCTTCTTGCCCGCCGCGAGCCGTTCCTCGTTGATCTATGACAGAAGGTCAGGAATCTATCGACGCTCTGCATTAGCTCTGATCCTGCATGACTTACTCTGTTGATAATAGCAGCAAACACTGGCGCAGCTGCAGAGGTACCGCCGATGAGCTCTGGTAAGCCATTGTTGATGATCACGACATTATCACCAACAGCGGAGATATCTGGATATCCGCGCCCGGCTGCATTGTAGAGACCGCCCTGTGTCACTGATTCTGGCGGGTTGTTCATATTTGACGTGGTGTAACTCTTGTAAGGGGGCTTATGGGCGGTGAGGTACGTATTAACAGCCGTCTGCTGATAAGCCGGGCGAGGATAGATATTGGAAAAGCCACCGCCTGATGGGAAACGGGTGACGGCGACTTCTTCGTCCTTCGCTGGATCGCCTCCCGTAGGCAGGAAGGTCGCTCCAGCGGCCGTGACGTACGGACACGACGCTGGGAAGTCAGGGTTGAAAACCTCTCCGTTCCCAAGACAGCCATCGGAGTTGCCGTCGTCCGCACCTCTTGCGGCTACGCCAGAGTCACCGCTTGCGATGACAACGGTTACTCCTTGCATTCCAAGTTTCATAAACTCATTGCATTGGCGCTTCTGGTAGTTTGTCGGCAGGTCATCTTCTTGCTCACCATAGGAGATTGATATGACGTTGGTCGGCTTGTATACGCCGCATTGCAGCTTGCCCTGATAGCCGAGAGGGTTCGGATCAGGATACTTGGGGTCGATTGCTGCGTTGCCAGTCTGCTTCATGTTAGGCGCGGACATCTTTGCGTTGGACTAATGAGACCCACCTCGCCGTATGCAGAATAAGTGCAGTAAGATCCGTCTATAGCATCTAGGAAAGTATTCAGGAAGCCACCGCCTCCCTCCAATCCCGTTGCGTAGAAAATGTCATCAGTCTGAAATAGAATGCTGTTTTGTGGGTAGATGATAGGATACGAGATCTGGAAGTCGAGATCACTCTCGCCTCCAGCATAAAGGCCGGGCGCAAAGCCACCGTCAATGCCTTCAAGCTTCGGCCGAGTAGTGAGTGGGATTTGAGGTGCAAAGGCGGCGAAGAACTCGATGAGGTCCTCAGCTGCGTAGTAGTCACCTTCCTCGAAGATGCCGAGCTCGTTACCTTTTGCGGCTTTTGTTGCTTTAGTGATGTTGTACCTGGGAATGATCAGCTTGATATTTTGGAGGATTAGGGACGTGACGTACATCAGAGCGATGCAAGGCGGCGTTATATACTCGTCACAATGAGACAATTCAAACTCAGTGGCATTGAGCGTTGTCAGTGGGATGGTGATATTTGGTCCCGGTACAGGGCCAGAGAAAGGCTGGTTGGCACTTGTACGGAAGCCACGCTTTTCCAACTCTCGCTTCCTGGCATCAAGCGAGCGGCCATTGGATGCCTTGCCTCCCGCCAGCAACTTCAAGCCGGGCGTGACGTAGTCGATATGATCGGCCAGATGCTCCGGAACGAAGTACTCGTCACAAGCTACGTGCTTACTTCCGGTAGCGGCATGCTCATAGTGATAGTATTTGGTTTTCAAGAGGCGCTCAGCTTCGTGGACTTTAGCATCGAACTGGACCCATTGCTTGTTGGTCGAATGGGAGATGCGAGCAGGATCAATGCCCGAGTTCATGATCCAGTCAAACACGCCGTCGACTTGCTCCTTCGTAGGAGCGAAGATGTCGTGAATCTCTTCAGCAGTGTACCATTTCCCATATTTCGTTGAGGTAGGATCGGATCTAGTGTTACGTGGTCAGCATGTCGTTGGCGAAGAAGGCAGGATGTCATGCCTTACACTTCGTCTAATAATTTTGCACCGCGACCATTATCGATGTTAGACTGCACGAGGCCAATCCTCATCGGTAGGACGGCCTCTGAGTGCACTTCGCCACGCTTGACCCACTGCTTGAGGGGTGAGGTGCGCTTTTCATGCAAAACATGACCCACAGGTGTAGCAAGTGCCCAAGCAGAGCTCGCAAAGGCAGCTAGCAAGAAGGCTTGACAATGCATCGTAGAAGCAGTGGCAACAAAGTAGGCCTTTGTCAACGCTATCCACTACTGCCTCCCAAGACGCTCAACTCCTTTATACCATCTTCTGACGGTGACCGAGGCATACAGACTCAGCCCGAAATCTTTAGTCTTGCCTCGAAAGGTGCTTGCGCATGCATTGCAACCCTACCTTCAGGACGATCAACGCTAAATGACCATGTGGCTGCAGATAGAAGCCAATGAGGCGTTCCACTATTCAACTCAAGCATTGCTGCCGAGGCCATCTCTTTGTTGTACTCCGAGGCTTGAACAGAAATCAGTAAAGCTTAGCAGTCTTGGAGATGGTTTCCTGGCGGCACCGTCACCGAAAATGGCAGGAGCAAAGAGATGCTTCCCAACCCCGCATACTAGCAGATGATCTTCGTACAAGCCACGCGACCAATTCTTTTAGATTTGGCACAACGAAAGTTCGCGGGGAGGCATGATTCTTGAAGAACGGGCTAAACGGAAGCTCAGTCGCAGGTGTCTTCCCCTCGTGCGGCTGTGTTTTTGAATATGCCTCAAATGCGGCAGTCGTACGTCCTGGCCGCCATTGCCTTTTTGAACTATCGAGGGTCGCTCGAACTCACGCACAGGCAGAGCAACAGATGCAAACTGAGGGCTCAAAGGGATCTCGTCTCTCGTAGTTTACTGGCAGTCCAGTTCGGGCGCCTATTAGAAAGGCTGCGCAATAGTATTTGGAACCAGTTTCTTCGACGATTGGCGTCGCTGCTTGAGTGATTCGAAAGTGCAGCATTTCTTGAGCCACTTTGTGCGCTCTTGGCTGGTAAATCAAGTAGTGGCTTTATACTGATGGTACGCACCGGTTGTCGCGAAGTCTCTAGACAGTATGGTAGACAGTATGGATGTCCTGAAAGGTTTCGGGACGACTGCCGACCAGTTGTTGCTCAGCCACATCGAACGCCACAGGTGTGCTTCTCCCCCGCATTGTTCCAAGCGGGGCGGATGTTTGTGCTGGTACGTATTGGAGGTTGATAGAGATAGCTTCACCATATTCATCGCATGTCGAGGGTAGAGTAAGCGACTCGCTTTACACAGCGGACCTGACCTCAGCCAAGCGTACGCCTCGATGGGCTTGAGGATGGATGATTTGCACGCACCGACCGTAGGCTCCGGCCCAACTAGCCAACCACTCTCGAATGGCACCGAAGGCGAACTCACGCTGCAGGAGCTGATCGCAAAGAAAGAGAACCTGGAGGCCGAGCTCACCGCACTAGGCTCAGTTCTGGACTCTGTATAGTACCGCACGCATACATCTGTACGGGTCTGAGGCCATCGCTAACGGCAGGCTCTTAGCACAATGTAGACATGAACACACCCCTCTTAACGCCCGATGGATTTCCACGAGCCGATATCGACGTCGCCCAAATACGCACGACACGATCACGCATAATATTTTTGAAGAACAATCACAAGGATCTGATGCGCAAGCTGGAGGTGGCAGTTCAAGAAGCATTCGCGACAGGGAAAGCACCTGACGTGCCAGCTACGACGGCAAGCAACGCTGCTCCCAGAGCCCCTGCTGTGCAAGCAGAGCCGTCTGCAGCTTCATCTGGCGCCGCGATCGAACCGCCTTTTGCAAGAGTCAACACAGTAGCGCCAAATAGCCCGGCAGACCAAGCAGGCATGCTTGCAGGCGACAAAGTGACACGATTTGGAACTGCAAATTGGACTAATCACGAGAGATTAAGCAAAGTCGCACAGGTAGTGCAGAACAATGAAAACGTGAGCTCACAGAAATGGAGTAGTAGGTCTCTCGGCCAATGCTAACGCTTCACAGCGCGCCATTATAGTAAAGGTTCTTAGGGAGGGCTCATCGACGGCGGCGTCGCAGCCTCTCGAGCTACAGCTGACGCCGAGAAGAGACTGGGGTGGTAGGGGCCTTCTCGGGTGCCATCTACTCCCCATCTGAAGTCCAGAGCAACAGAAGTGTGGAAAAACAGGTGGCAAAAGCAATTAGATGCCCTTACGCCAATCTCATGTGATAAAGAATGTCCGTCGAGGTCAAGGCCGAGCATTGGTCAGACCGAATCGAGAATAGCTCGTCAAGCTTTATGAGAGTCTTGAGTGAGCATTCAGAAAGGGCAAAAGATCGACCATTAGCACAGGTCAGTGTAGAGACTTGGGCACGGTTTCAGCGCCTCAGCGCAAGGACAATGCAGAAGAAAGCAATGCGCCTAGAAGCGGTAGTCGAGAGGGATGTTGAGTCTCGTGGCCGTTAGATTCGTAGCACTATAGTATGCTTATGTACATTACAGGATGACCTGATCCTCCTGCCCACGGCCGTACACAACGGAAGACGAGCACTGCGTCCCAAAGCTCAACGCGTAAACCATCACCAGCCAGTCTTGTCGAGCATATGCTACCGCCCAATTTCATGCAGTGCAGTTGATTAAATCCCCTCAACCTTCCGACTCAGTCACTGGATCTAATCTCAAGAAATTGCCAGAGGTAGAACCGGCGCTACTGTTGCTGTCGGAGCGCCTGGCCTTGTGCAAAGGTTCGATGACGTCGCTGGGAGACGAGCCTCGGTGATCATCATTGACGGGAGAGTTTAATGCCTGGGACGGAGCAGATGTCGTCGACGGGCTCGATTGGTATGGTGCAAGGCTCAAGAACATTTGTTGTGACCTTGGTAGAGAAGTGTTGGAGTTGACGGTGGTGGTGGAATTGTTGGTGGGCGCCATGATGACTGCGAGTGTACTGGCGGTCTACCGAGGTTTGGAGTTGGAGTCCTTTGATAATATCGATGCAGGTCTACTTGAATCTGGGGTAGACAGTATCGGTTTCGAACCCTTTGGTGGTTTGGATTCCTGTGGTTTCGGCTCTGCTAATTGGAAAAGTAGCTTGAGAGTCTGGTAACGCATGTTGGAGGAAGGCAAGGCAGCTTATGTACTCGAGATCGTAGCTAGAAGGTACAAGGAAAGTGTGATGCTCGTCAGCGCACTAAACGCTGGCATAAAGCTACTGTGATGTACTTCATCCCTCCCTCGGAGCGCATGGAGACGGTTCATGAACTCTAGAAAGCCGCGCTAGCTGTTGTGTACAGTAGGTTTCTAAGCGCCATCATCCTATGAGCTGCGACAATTGCACGGCAGCTTCAAGTGAGGTCGAGCTTCCTTTGGTCCTTAGAGACTTGGTGCGAAAACATGCCGGGAGCGTTTATAAACATGTGAACGTTCTGACCAATCGGAGGGGTGACGGGAATAAGCTACCCGGGAAATACTCGCGGTTCTCGGGGACATTTCTCCAGACTCCAGCTCTGAAGGCGGAGGCATTTGAGCTTGATGGAACGGCACGCCTCGGTTGCGATTAGAGCGGTGGTTCAGTAGAAAATGCCATGCTGATCGATACGATCATGAGCTTCCTGCAAGCAATCCGTTCAAAGCTAGAAAGCCAATCACGTTTGTTGGCCGCAAGTGGTCCTGCTTCGCACCCAGTGACGTCTGACAGGTAGTAGTCGACGACATTTACCTTTGACCTTGACAGTGTCGCTCAATGAACTTAGAACATGACGCAAGTCTTTACTCTTGTCGATGTCACCCTTTCGAAGAAGCTTCAAGTGCGAAGATTGGGATCTGTGTCATTCTAGGCTCATTGAAGTTGGGTTTCAAGATGCCATGAAGAATTCAAGTCAGCAACACTCTTGCGTCTATCTCAAGCTTAAGCTGGCATAATGGTGCCCTTGCAATTTACGCTGTGGGCGCAGTGAGCGGTCCCTGGTGATGGAAACGCTTTCATCTGAAAGCTGGTTTCCACTCACGTGATTAACAAGAGAGGTTTTGCTACAATCTGCTTGCCATGAAACGATTGCGTCTCATCCCAAGAACACTAAGGTTGTTACTGCCATCGCGAGGTAGGTGTGAGAAGGCAGTCGCAGAGACCCTGTCATCAACGTTTATCAAGCTGTATGGGTTGGATGCCGCAGAACCTGTGTTGTCCCCTACAAGAGGATCTCTTCTCGTTCGTAAGAACCGTACTCGCAAGAGACGACCTTGTGCAGAGACACTAAAGGCATCCACCTACCAGGCGAGCATGGAGCAGTGCTATTCCCTCTCCGGTCTCTGAGTGGTACGGTTGTCAAGACATGTTTTGGGCCCGTGTTCAGATGCAGAGACTGCGATCGTTGACTGTCGTACGTGTTATGCGTTGAGTGTCTGAGAGTATGGAGCTTGAACTGTTGTGTGCCATCTTTGTGACGAATGACATGGCCCTCACACGCACAAGCTCTGAAGCGTCAGACCGCAACATCGCCCGAACATCATCTCAGGGCTCTAAATGTCGTTAGAAACAGTGGCCCCGTAGTTCTAAACCCCCGGTGGCATGCTGCATAGGATTTCGCCTCTTTCAGCGCCAGTCGTCTACCGACATTTCGCATTGGTGCACAACAGTTTTGGCAGGCAACACAAGGTAAGGCAATTACAAGTCATTCGACAAACTGCGGCCACACTGGGCAAACTCTCATTCTCGAGTCCGAGTTCCGGCATCATTGTGTAGCGGGTGGAAGCGTTTGACCGTTTGCTGTGTTCCGCGCTTGTCAAAACGGAAGCCCATCCGTTCTTCCAATTGTACCACCTGTCAATGCACCGGGCCTTTGCTTGAGGTAATCCAACGCATTCTTCGCTCTGTGGTACCACCAGGCCTTTACAGATGTCCATGATCTGCCAGGGACTATCTTGCGGTGAGAATTGGGACAAGGATGAGACCTTATGGCAAGGTCCACCATTGTGCATTGGCATGTATTTTCGTCCATACGCGAAGCGGCAAGTGTCGAGGACATTAAGATGGACGTTAAGGTGTATGCCGACATGGAACATCCAAGCATCAGCAATGACGGTGTCGCAGAAAAAAACCGCGGACGCCACGAGGTTCGGCAGCCGGCTGGGGTTTCGAGGTCGGCTGCGGAGGCGCCAACGGCTATTTTGTGGAACATCGAAATTGTAGGCTGGGATTAGCCAAATTCGTCATTCACTGGCCTGTTCAATGCTAAGATGTGCTCCATGAAGACATGCTAGAAAGACAGCGGGTGTGACTTCATTTGTAGTCCCCAAAGAAAGATGCTTCTAAAGGAAGATGCGGGATGTGGTCCAAAGTAGATGTTATCAATGTTTCCGCCTTGTAGCTCATCCCTCAAGTTCAGTTCAATAATGAAAGTTTGCAGTGCGCTTCGCAAACGACAGCGGGGCGCGAGGGACGCCCGACTTGCCGGCGGATCATAACCCCAATACCTCCTGCAGGGTCGGCAGGGACATGGGGCGGATGCGAGAGGGCGTAACGTTGAACCCGACCTCCGCGCGGCACCGCCCATCCCATTCGAACCTACACGAGTTCACTACTTCGCTTCGCTCACCGTGACCATATACCAGTAGTGCTAATAGCTCCCAAGATGGAGCTACAGGAAAGACCCACTATTCTCGACAGGCCTTACATACCGTCGTACATTCCTGAGAAAGCGTAGGTTAACAACGTCTGCTGTGTAGCCTTTGCAATCAAGCACAGGTGACAACAGGATCTATAAAGCCGTCTATGTCCTCGCCGCGAGAATAGAATTGTTCAACGGCCAGACTCCACACTCCACACCCGTCGAGCTTCCTTGGAAAGTTAATCCTTCATCGATCAATCGGCATCGACGCAAAGTAATGGCCCTGCTCGGCACCATATCTTCTCTTCCCTTGCTAATTCTCATGAAGGGTCTTCCACCAATTCGCCAAAGATGTGCACCCAGGTGACGCACGAATACCGCTGCGGCCATAAAAAGATCGAGAAAGCCCAATGTGCCGTTTCCAAGAGGGCCGACTGTGGCACCTTGAACAAGCGCACCATTACTCATGCCCAACGCTGCCAACAATGTGGTGGAGGGTAACAGGTGAGTCTCATGGCCTTTACGTTTTGTCGCCATCAAGTAAGTCGACAGTGACTAAGACAAAGACCAGAAAGCTTCTCTGTCACCCACCTCAGTGTTGACAGGCGCAAGGACGCTCGGCCTCAGTTTGATCGAGTATATTGCACGGAAAACGAGCTTTTCTTCTGATGTATTTTAGCAAGCTTGGTGCTATGGCGCAGGAAAGAGCGGAAGTCTCGCGACTTGGTTGCAGACCGCAGTCTTCCACATGAGTATGGATTTTGACAATAATAAGGGGTTGATTCATCATTTTAAATCGCTTGAATACTACGCAGATCTACAAGAGACACAGCGAGTTCTTCACATCCATCGGCATTCCCTAACAGTCCTATACTGCGGCTTTCGGTGACGTTTGACGTGAGATATCGCTAAGCAAAAGGAGTTGCTTCGGGTTATAGATGTTGCAAAGACAATATCGACTTTGCCGAGGTCAGGAAGCCGAGGAACATTTCAATGAGCTGAAAGTTGGACAAGCGTCAGAACGCTCTCAAAACTCTCGTTTATCGGGCGCCTGTAAAGTTGAATTGCATCCGGTCCATTTTGAAAGGTAGTGCAGTATGTGACACAATGTTCAATTTTCATGCGAGGATTCAGGCGCAAGATAAGTCCTACCTAGGGACTTATCGTACGTGACGCCCGCATCACCCGCATGCGGACGCGGTCAAAGGTTGCGGGAACGCCCGCGCAGCCGGGCAACTTCCGTCTATCGTACATACTGACATCTACCTGCGACCTTACCGAACAGAGCCTGTTTCGGAACATCATTCGTGAGAGACCGTCATGTCTGTGGACATTGACTGGCAAACACTTACCGAAGGCCCAGATGGCGAGGCTCTGGCCGAGACTATACGAGCATTTGTGCATGAAAGATTTCAACAAATCTCCCTGCCCAAGCTCATACGATCTGTGAAGTGCCACTCCTTTGATTTTGGGACCATTGCACCGAATGTGGTGTTGAAAGACATCTGCAACCCGCTGCCTGATTTCTATGAGGATGACACAGAAAGCGAAGGCTCCGCTCTAGAGAAGGATTCGTCGCCACCAGCAAAAGTCACCGAAACTGTGAGAGAACCTAGCCGGGGTCCGCGCGAGTATAGACGAGACCACCGTCCTTCGAATCTGGACAGCCTACGACAAGCCGAAAGTCTAGCGGTACCTCGAGGAGCGGCTACGCCTGGCTTTCGCGGTGGCTCAACGTTGGGATATTTCCACATGCCACTTTCAGCGGGACTCTCTGGAACGAACACTCCACTTGCGGCCGTGGCGGGTGCTCACTATCAGCAGGGGCAATCAGAAGGTCAGGAGCCACATCCTCTCCATCAACATCATCACGCAGACTCTTTCAGTTCAATCTCTCCCCCGCCTTCTAACACACCGCCTTCGCGGGCAGAGTCTGGCGATCATAGTTCAAATCAGCAGCGACATGCTTCCACCATATCTGCCGGCTCTGATACCCCTGTCCATGACGACAGAAGCCCTGAAGACCTACAAGTCGTGTACCATGTCACATACAGCGGCAATGTCCGACTTTCGATGACCACAGAAGTTTTCCTTGACTACCCGATGCCTAGTTTCGTCGGCATACCATTAAAGCTCAACATCACGGGTGTCAACTTCGACGGAGTGGGGATTCTGGCTTACATTAAGAAAAAAGCCCATCTCTGCTTCTTGCCGCCAGAGGATGCGGAGGCTCTAATAGGCGGTGAGGACTCGACTACTGAGCCCCATGAACGCAGGAAGAGCGGCTCCGAAAACGCCACTGAACGTAAGAAAGTGGGCCAGCTCCTTGAACATATCAAGATTGAGAGCGAAATGGGCGAGACCGATAGCGGCAAACAGGTTCTCAAGAATGTCGGCAAGATCGAGAAGTTCATCCTGGAGCAGGTGCAGCGGATATTCGAGGATGAGTTCGTCTACCCTAGTTTCTGGACATTTCTGGTCTGAGTTCTTGGTCGCTGTGGTCGGACACGTATCTGCCGGACCGGTGAAGGATTCGCATGGCGGAGGATGGACTTGCTTCCATGCCAAAACTATCTTTGTCGAGATCGCTGATGCACGACTGCATGAAATCCTTGACAACCTTATTGCCCAACGATCGGCATGAACTGATGGGCGTGATATGGTCCCAACGCCCCTCGTTGCGCCCCTCTCGAGAGGTTTCAATCTACAGGCATTATACGATACTTTACACACGTCGTCGACGTCGATATTAACCATAGTTTGGAGCGGGTCCGTCGCACCCGACGGCACTTGGCCTAGCTCCAAGGCGCTCACGTGTAACGCCCATGTGCAACGTGGCACGAAGCAGCGGCAAAGCTTGCATAGCGCTATCGGTTACGTGCAGCTGTCATTCTAGACGCGGTGTAAAGGCCGTCGCGGAACACGGGACGGTGTGCAGCGCAGCTGCAGCTACGCGAGTGTAACTACGTACCGAAGAATGCGTTTTCTGCTGCCGCGCGCAAAAAGGCGCTTATTTTGCCGATTTCGGCGGGAGATTTAGGCGAGCTAATGAAAGAGGAGTGCTCATGAAGGGCAAACAATTCATGATTTAAGTTGCAGTTGCCTCCAAGCAAAGAGACGGGAATGTGGAAGAGTCTTCTCAGTGGCATGATCAATGGCTGCTTCAGAAGTAGCTTTTTTACATTTAGGTGGCCACCGTTGTGCCCACTCGCCAATTCTCGCGTTAGATGTAGACCACTGAAGTCCTCATTGCCGCATGGACGACTTTCGAAGACAAATACGGTGGTGGAAATTAGTCATATCGGATCACCATTGCCTTTACCATGCGGCCATTCCTGCAGGGCTCCTTTCACAGCCGTCGAGCGTATCAAAAGATGACAGCAAGCGACTCTGCCTTTCGGTTGTATCCATACCATCGGATAGCTGTATTGGAACCGACATGGAAAGTCTTTACGCTCGAGAAGGCTTTAGATATCCTACTTGAGAGCAAGCGTTGTGAGGTATCAAGTATTACAGTATACACTACTAGGTTGCTTCCCCCAAAAAAGAAGAAGCGTGTGCACGTGTGTAATAATGTACATTCCAAAAAAATTCCCTTCCAGTACCCGAAAATCATCCTGTATACCTTAACAACGCAATATTGGATATCAATCTATACTTCATAAAAATCCCCAACA